>JBCNJP010010954.1:0-19204 GCA_039602395.1 Deinandra increscens subsp. villosa
CAGCATTGTTTCCAGAAACCTTAGATGGTTGAGCATTGGTACCAACAATTAGAACATTTAATCTTTGATTTATCAAGCCCAAATTTTTAACCCGAATTACCTTTCTTCCCTGTTCAGTTCAGGAAACTTCTTAAACCTTCTCACTAGCATTGCAAATTGCTAGTTAAGATCCATTTCTTTTAAATTGTCTAGGTCTATCTGATCATAATCCCTTCCACCAATTCTACATTATTGACACTTCTAGTAATAGTACCATATATGATAAAATTAAAGAAGACATGTAATCTTCAGTTGTTTTAGCAGATAGAGCACTCAGAACTGATTGAGCTGGAACAAAAACATTACAACCTCTAGAATCACCAAAATTACTAGAATATCCAGAATTGTTTCCAGCAAGAAAAGTTGTTGGAGGTGATTCACTGGACAAGTTTGACTTCTTAGCACCCAGAGTTAATTCATTTTCACCATAATACACTATAGGATGCTGAATCCGTGCAGGCATTGACTTTGTTACATTCATTTCAAGCTCTTGTGCTTGTAACCTTTAAATCAAATCATTTAATGACCAATTAGAAAATTTCTTTATCATGAGTAATCAGCAGCACATAATTCTCCCATTTTTAGGTAAAGCTTCAAGCAACTTTTCCTTCAATTCTGTAGCATCTTTTTTTATGTTGACCAACGTCATCTCACTTAACAAATGAGAAAATCTTGTAATCAGATTAGAAACATTCTCATTTGGATAGTGCTTGAAATTATCGAATTCTTTCTTCAACACCTTTTGCTTACTTTTCTTGTATTGATCATTAACTTTACATCTTTTTTGTAACGCATCCCACAATTGCTTGGATGTACCACAAGTTGTAAGCTGATGTAACACTTCTTTTGGTAAAGCCGTGGTAAGAATGCCATAAGCATTTTGTTCTGCTTGAGAATCCTTCTTTTCATCCGAGGATAAATTTCTTTGCATAACCGGTCTTCCATTTATGATTGGATACTCGTATCCATCATTAATCGAAATCCACATATCGATATCATTTGTAACAACGTAAGCTTCAAATCATTTTACCCAACTATAGTAATCTTCTAGCTTTAACAATTTTAGTGTAAAAGCAATTTTTCCCGGGAACGAAAGTTAACCGAAAATGAAGAATACGAAGAACACGGAATCGGGTAAATTAATCTCGGTTTAGAGCATAGATTTGATCCAGATTACATGATATGAACTCAATAATGTATACGTAATCTAGAAAAACGATAAAAAAACTCTCTCCCTTAAAAATCAACTCAGAGAATAGAACTGGGGTTTGTTGGTTCAGTTGCCTCTGTTCTTGTCTTTTTCATGAACTCACCTCATATATATATATATATATATATATATATATATATATATATATAGGGTAAGGATCATGTGAAAACAACTTTTATTGCGAAAACACGAAAACAAATATTAAAACCTCTATAACTTTTTCATACGTTAATATTTTTATAAAAATTTTGCACCAAAATCCTTAAAATTATGTTATCTTTAGTTATGGGAAAAAATTTAAAAAATAATCAAATTTTTTTAAAAATTATTATTGCACAGGTGCAATAATTTTTATTATTATTATTATTGCACATATGCAATAATATTAAAACCTTTATAACTTTTTTCATATGTTAAAATTTTTTATAAAAAATTGCACCATAAATCTTATAATTCTGTTATCTTTAATTCTGGAGAAAATTAAAAAAAAATTCAACGTTTTTTTTTATTTTTTTATTATTGCACATGTGCAATAAAAATTTATTATTGCACATGTGCAATAATATTAAAACCTCTATAACTTTTTCATACGTTAATATTTTTGATAAAAAATTGTACCATAGATCTTATAATTCTGTTATCTTTAATTCTGGAAAAAATTAAAAAAAAATTAACGTTTTTTTGTTATTGTTGCACATGTGTAATATAATTAATACGTATTATTGCACATGTGCAATAATAAAAAAAATCATGAAATTTTATATTTTTAATTTTTTTTCCCAGAATTAAAGGTGACATAATTTTAAGACTTTTGGTGCAAATTTTTTTAAAAAATATTATCGTATGAGGAAGTTATAGAGGTTTTAATATTTGTTTTCTTGTTTTCGCAATAACATCTTGTTTTTATTTGATCCTTCCCCATATATATATATATATGGTAAGGTTCATGTGAAAACAACTTTTATTGCGAAAACACGAAAACAAATATTAAAACCTCTATAACTTTTTCATACGTTAATATTTTTTAAAACAAATTGCACCAAAATCCTTAAAATTATGTTATCTTTAGTTCTGGAATTTTTTTTTTAAAAATCAAGTTTTTTTTAAAAAAAATTATTATTGCACAGGTGCAATAATTTTTTTTATTATTACTGCACATATGCAATAATAATTAAAACCTTTATAACTTTTTCATATTTTAATTTTTTTTTATAAAAAGTTGCACCATAAATCTTATAATTCTGTTATCTTTAATTCTGGAGAAAATAAAAAAAAATTCAACGTTTTTTTATTTTTTTATTATTGCACATGTGCAATAATAAATTATTATTGCACATGTGCAATAATATTAAAACCTCTATAACTTTTTCATATGTTAATATTTTTCATAAAACATTACACCCTAAATCTTATAATTCTGTTATCTTTAATTCTGGAAAAAAGTTAAAAATAATTAACGTTCTTTTTGTTAATATTGCACATGTGTAATATAATTAATACGTATTATTGCACATGTGCAATAATAAAAAAAATCACGAAATTTTAAATGTTTATTTTTTTTCCCAGAATTAAAGGTGACATAATTTTAAGACTTTTGGTGCAAATTTTTTTTAAAAATATTAACGTATGAGGGAGTTATAGAGGTTTTAATATTTGTTTTCGTGTTTTCGCAATAACATCTTGTTTTTATTTGATCCTTCCCCTATATATATATATATATATATATATATATATATATATTTATATATATATCATAATTCATAGAAGACTTTGCTATTCCAAGCCCCTCAACTATAGAGAAACTACACAAACTACCCTAAAACTTGATTTAACCACTCTAACTAAATCAACATACAATACTGACTGTGATACACACACGTCACACAGAAAATGCTCTAACATTATGAAATTTCTGACGTGTTCCTATTTCATTGTCATAATTCAACATCGCTTGAACCGAATTCTGCATCGCAAATTACGCTTGAATATCACTAAACATCATGAACAAGAATCTGGTCAACGAATAAAGTGGTTAACTGAATGAAATTTATTGATCGAATGAACAATCACTTAGTGAATGAAGATAACAATAACCGAATGAACCCTTTTACCGAATGACAATTGGACCGGATGATAAACGAATGAGCACAACGACCAAATGAACTTTAGTGACCGAATGATATGATTCGCCGAGTGAGATGATTCGGCGACTGAATTTTTGTAGAAAATGAACCAAAACCAACGAATGAGACCGAATGACTAGGAAATGAAAATTATCAACTGTCGAATGAACAGAAGAAGACAGCCCAATGAACTCAATTTCTCATTCAGTGACTCATATTTTAACCAAAACTCACTGATTTCTTTGAATTCTAAGAAATTGACTTCAGCAAAGATGAACGGAATCATATTTACCACAAACTGATCGAATTAGATTTGTAAAATTTGGACTTTTGAACATTAGAATTTTGAAAATGCTCTAAACTTGAGGTTTTTCACTAAACCCAGCAACCAAAAGCTCTGATACCACTTGTAATTGCTGAGGAAGGATCTTGATCAATGTTTCTAGTTTAGAGATTGAGAAAACAGTAAATATAAGCAAAGTTTATTGATCACAGAATGAGAATATGACACACAACAAATTCATCGAATGAAACCCAACTCTCCAAAAGTCTCAAATGCGGGGAATGAGCTTGTTATTTATAGCAGAACTCCCACCGAATGACTTCATTCCATGGTCATTCGCTACTCATTCGGTGGTTCTCATTCTCCTATACAAAATACATCGACTCACTCCGAACACTCTAGCAACTATTACATCATGACTCGATACATCATACGACACACAGATTATGCACTAACATATGTCACAATGATACAAGATGTTACAATAATTAAATGACTATACAAGTAACCTAAGATAAAACAAAAAGACTCTAATTACTGCACAATGTGGTGAGTTAATGAGATATTATTATGAGTACTATGGTGGTGGTTTAATATATATATCCCCCTTCAAGCTGAACGGTGCATGCACGAGACAAAGTTGATTTCTAAAAAAACTCAAACTGAGGTCGCGAAAGACTCTTAGTAAATATATCTACAACCTAAATCCTGCTTCGAATAAACTGTGTGTGAAGTTTTCCTAAGGCGAGAAGCTTACGAGCAAAGTGATAGTCAAGTTCAATGTGTTTCATTCATTTACGAGAGAGAGGATTTTGTGTGAAAATAGAGCACTACGATTATCATACAAAAGAGTAGGTCACCAAGGAGGAAGGGCATTGAGTTCTTGAAGTAGATGATTTACCTAAATGATCTATGCTGCCCTGTTTGCCATAGCCCGATGTTGTGATTCACAACTTGATTTGGAAACTGTGCGGTGTTTCTTTGCACTCCATGAAATAAGATTGCCTCCTAGAAATATTGAGTAGCCATATGTGAGGCGACGAGTCTCTAAGAACCTAGCCTAATCAACATCTGAGTAACCAAGTAGTAATGTTTTTGTAGGTCTGGAAAAGGATGAACCAAAGGTAGTCTTGCCTTTAAAATATCTTCATATACGTTTCACCTTTTAACAGTGATCCACGGTGGGAGCATGCAGGAACTGAGTCACTTGATTGACTAAAAATTAAATATATGGCGGAGTAATGGTGAGATATTATAAAGCACCTACAATTAATGGACCGATAATGAGTCACATCTGAGTACGGTTCTCCTGTGGAGACAAAGAAGCATTTGTAGACAATGGTGTGGACACATGCTTAGCATCTAACATTTTTGCACACTCCAAAATATCTTTGGTATATTTAGCTTGACTAAGAAAGAGACATCTCTTAGATTGAGATCTCTACGCCCCAAAAACAGCTTAATTTTCCAAAATACTTGATGGTAAATTGCTTGTGCAATTTGGTAGTGAACTTCTTACGCACATTTACTTGATTACCTATCAAAATCAAGTCATCTACGTAGACCAACAAGTACATAATACTATCTCCACGTTTAAATATAAATAAATATGTGTCCGCCCTGCTGCTAAAAAAAACCATTAGTGATAAAAAAAAACTTACCTAACTGTTGAAACCAGGCACGTGTAGTATGTTTAAGACCATAATGAGCTTTATTCAATTTGTACACATGATTAGGCCTGCCAGGGTCAACAAACCCTGAAGGTTGTTTCATGTATAGATACTCTTTTAGATGACCATGGAGAAAGGCATTGTTAACATCAAGTTGATGTAACCTCATTAATTTAGGACGCCAAGGGAGAAGATGATATGAATGGTGGAGGCTGTAAAACTGGACTGAATGTGTGGTAATAGTCAAGACCAGGTGTTTGATTATACCATTGCGCTATAAGATGAGCTTTATGCTGTTCAATTGACCCGTCTGAATGATATTTGGTTCTAAATAGCTATTTAGACCCAACCACTTGCTGAATGGATGGACGATGTACAAGGGATCACATATTTCATTTCTTTAATGCATCAAGTTCATGATGCATAGCTTCAACCCAATTATTTCTTTTAAGGGTTGTTTTGATAGACTTCATATCAGAGGACGCAAAAAGAAAATGTTACATGGGATGTTGAGGAAGGCATGCAAAGTCAACAATGTGTCGGGGCTTTAAAATTCCAGCCTTAGCACGAGTTACCATGGGGTGCGACAGTAATGTTGGTGGTGGCGGAAATGTTGAGGGAGGGCTTGGCTCATTGAGTTTAAAGGTAGGTGGTGGAGAATTGGATAGGGAATCCATGGACGAGCTGGAGGATGGGGATGGGGTTTGCGAGGAAGGTGTGCTTTGCAGCAGGGTTATAGAAGAATGAATTGGGTTTTCATCGCATAGGTAACATGAAGGTATAATAGGTGTAGGGTTGGGTGGAACATCAGAATTAGAAGGAGTGGCGGTTTTGGGAATGATGGGTTGTGTTTCAAGGTGTTGATGCATAATCTGTGCGCCATGTGAAGTATCTAATCAAGACGATGTGAAGATCAAGACAAAGCAAGAAGGCTGCCACACGAACTGGATCCTAACTGCCAATTCGGATCATGCGAACCGCCAGTTCGCCTGAGGTTCGGCCAGTCGGGTATTAATAGGAATTTATCCTTGTAATTTTGTAACAAAGAGAGATAGGTTTGAGTCTAAAATGTGTGTTTCTTTGGTGTGTTCTCTGTGTTTGTTTCTCAGTGTTCCAGAGTTATAACTGTTCAGTTTGATCAATAAAACAACTTTTAATTACACGTTTCTCATCCGAAATAGCTAGATCGAGTAGACGATCCAATGCTCACGAACTCTAAAGTGGTATCAGAGCTTTCTGGTTCATTCACCTGATCTGTGGTTGCTATTTTTTTAGTTTTTGAGACTAAAAGTGTTGTTTTTTGAAAATTTTGCGTGTTTTTACGAGTGTTTGATCATTTCAGTTGAGTATTTCATGAAAAATTTGTCCCTAAATCATTCCTCATCATTTGTTCTGAATCACTGCTAAAAATCTTGTTCTAATCTATCCAAATTAGAAAGTTTTGAGAGAAAATGGTTCAGTTCGGCTGAGTAATTGTGTAACAGCCCAGACCCGTCGCACCAAGATATTGTCCGCTTTGGCAGCCGGCATGCCCTCAGGCATCCGCCCCTCACGGATTTAAAACGCGTCTTGATGGGGGAGGTATCCACACCCTTATAAAGGCATGCTTAGTTCTCCTCCCCACCAATGTGGGATGTTACAATCCTCCCCCCTTAGGGGACCAGCGTCCTCGCTGGCACACTGGCCGACGACCGGCTCTGATACCATCTGTAACAGCCCAGACCCGTCGCACCAAGATATTGTCCGCTTTGGCAGCCGGCATGCCCTCAGGCATCCGCCCCTCACGGATTTAAAACGCGTCTTGATGGGGGAGGTATCCACACCCTTATAAAGGCATGCTTAGTTCTCCTCCCCACCAATGTGGGATGTTACAAATTGTCTGTACAAAATAACTGTCATCCAAACTCCTGGTTCGGCTCTAGTTTGTTTTTCTGAAGTACTGGTTCGTTTAAGTTCGTTTGGTTCTTGTTTGTTTTCAGTTCGGAAACTCAGTTTTGGTTCGGATAAGTCTCAGTTCGGCTACGGTTCGGATAAAGTTTTCTGTTCGGACTCAGTTCGGCTAAGGTTCCAGTTCAGATAAGAGTTTTGAGTTTGGGTGTAGTTCGGCCAATCAGAATTTGAATTTGTTCAAAAATGTCAGATTTCCAAGCTTTTGCCGTGATGCAAAACGCAATGCAAACCTTGATTAATTTTGATAGTGAAATTGGAACAACCCAAAAAGTTCCCAAATTGTTGAAGTTGGAGCATTATCATAATTGGAAACAACGGTTTTCAACCATCGTTAAGTAATTCATACACAACAGCATTGACTGCATAGGATGATAAAAACTATAATTGGGGTGAAGTATTTCTTGATAAATCAGCTTTGATTGTCACTCATGAGCAAGATTAATATTATTCAGATTTAAGTTCTTATGAGGCTGCTAAAAATGAAAAATTCGAGTCTAAGATTGAAAGTTTGTCAAAGGAAAATGAAGGATTATTGAAAGAACATGATTCATTGGTAAAGGAAGTAAAGATGCTTACCGAAGATCTTTAGTTGATACCGAAGATCTTCAGTTGATAATTCAGAAATGGAAAGAAGAAGCAGAAGATGTTGAAAATGATTTTTCAGAATTTGTTTGATAAATCCAAGATTGAGCTTGATATGCTTACCAAAACTTTTGATGAGTATGCTGCTAAAATTGAAGCTTATCAAATTGACAAAGAGAAGTTATTGGATGAAAAGAGGGAATTAACAAGCGTGAATAAAGTGCAAGCTGCAAATCTTGAAATTCAGAAAAGAAATGAAGATAAATGGAAAAGGGTATTGTTTGCTGAGTTAGATAATCTTCGACTGCATAAATTTGAAACTCATAAAGTTTCTTAAAGATTGATAACTACCAAGAAGGAATTGGCTGAAGCACAACAAAAGATTTGAAGATCCAAGTGATTGATGCAAATCGACTTTTGAACAATGTCACCAATTCTCAATCATTTACAAGTTTCTTAGAAAATGATGCAAATTTTGAAAAGATGTTTGACAAGACATCTTCACCCCTAGCTAGTATCAAAGAAGTTGTTAATGATGTGAAGGAAACAGTTGAAGAATGTGATTATTCGAAGTTTTCATCGTCATCGAATTAAGAAGAAGACCAAGTTGTGAAGGAGAAGAAAAACAAGAAAGTGGCAAAGAATGTTGAGAATTATAAAGCTTCAAGAATTGTGTCTGGTTCAATGTCGGCAAAAACCGAAAAGTCGGCGACTTCTAGTGAGAAGATTCGTTCTCAACCTGATTTTGATGAGATAATTTTCTATGAACAAAAGAATGTGCAAGAAGTCAAAGCTGAATTTTCTCGTCTGGCGAAGAATGGGCATTCATCATCTCAGAAGAAGGTTTCTGGTAAAAATGCTGGTTTGGGATTTAAATTAAAAGGTGTTGAAAATGATAGTGTTCAAGATTCAAAACCACAGAATTTGAAGAAAATGAAACTGAAGCAAGTCATGAAGGAAGTTTTCAAGGCTGAAAAGGTTCAACCCGAAAGGTTTTACAAACTTAAAGGTTCGGAACAAATATTTTTGGACAAAGACTTTCCACTTCATTGTGTTGATGCTCAAAAGATTTTTGAAGTGTTTGTGAAAGATGCTGGTATAAGGAACAAGAAGAAACAAGTTGCTAAATTTCTTCTGATGGTTCTATTTCAAAAGCCCAACTTCCAAATGGGTTGATTGTGACAATCCGTCTTTTCACGTCTTTCCTAATTTAAATAAACTTAAACTGATATAAATGTCGTGGGAACATTTATTTTAACTGTATTAAATGTTGTGTGAACATTTATGTGATTGACATGCGTTGACCATAGCAACTAGGGTTTGTGTAACCATCACTATACGAGCATGCACTTAAGTCTAGAAGCTTGATATTTTATGATTTTATGTAAATCATTCGTTATGACTTCATGTGAAATTTTTGTCATTTTTGTGAGAATTGAACTTATGATTTTATGTGGTATATTATGTATATATATGCACATGGTTATTATATAATTTTATGTGACAATTCGTCACGTAACTATACGTAAAGTGTTCTATTATTTTATGTGAGTTTACATGTATCTTTACGATTTTGGATTTATCAATTATTGCGAAACTCAAAATATATATTTATGGATTTATATTCATTATTTCATGTAAAGGAACAAGGTCTATGTTTTTATAAGCGTTATAAGTTAAATATGTTTTGACATACACGCGTATTTTCACTGTTAAAATAATCTACATTAACCCAGTTGGGATTGTTAACGATTTGTAAATCTCGAGGGCCTAGTTTTGTAAATTTCTAAACCTCCTTTAGTTAAACGAACTTGGAGGTACCGGCGTCGTCATTTCCTAAACTTGAATTCTTTTATTTAAACTTAGAGGGGCTGCTTTTGTCATTTCTACAACCGGACTCCCTTGTGTGTAAAATTCTGAGGACCATTCTTGCCAATACGACAAAGTTGACTTCAAGGCATGAAACCGTCGACTTCATTATGTTTCCGGTAACCGATCGCTTCAACCTCCGATTAAACTCATTATCGGTTACAAAACCAATCAATCACCTCCAGTTTTACATGATTCCACTTCATTCATCATTCTAGTAACCACATTGAACATCACTCTCGCTCTCTCAAACATTCTCGTGAAGAACCGCAAGGCACCGGCATCCAACCTCTGGTTAGTATTTTGTGACTGTTACTATTACAACCCACCGATTTCTATCATTGCACATCGCTGCTACATCGTCATCCGCTCGTTATGTGAAGTTCATGCTCAGTCGATCACCGAGAATGTGGAACCGAGGAGCATCTGCAGTCGGAGAAAACCGGTGACCGCTCGAACTTATCGTCATCGCTCGCGAGTGTTCTGTTTTCATTCCATCACTAAGGTACAATCTGGAATCTAACCTCAATCACGATTTTGAGTGTTTCTGATATGATTAAATCCATTTAAGATCCCGTAGTAAGCTTTATATGTCTGATAATGGCGGTTCGTAGTTTAGGGTTTTTGTTTGGAGAAGAAAACACCCGAACCATTGTGCTTATATACCAATTTTGTCGGGTTAAACTCAAATCGATTGGTTGTCCGGGTGGTTAGGGTCATTGGGCTGCGACCTCAGGGTCAGGTGTTCGAACCTGGTTGTCTCCATTTCTTTTTCTTTTCCTTTCCAGTTTTCTCCAAACCCATTTCTGTGTGAAGAAAAACCAGTCCTATTGGATTTGTTAACCAACAAGTGTGGTAGCCCAGTGGTTAGAGTCTTCATGTGCGAACTAGAGGTCACGGGTTCAAACCTTGTGACCCCCATTCTTTTTCTGTTTGTTTTTAAACAAATTTTGGACTTAGTTAACCCACAACGCACCCACCAATCGTTCCCTATGTCACCGTAGGATTTCTCGTAGGCTCGTTATCTTAATCGATATCTCATTGGTTTATATATATTGTTTTTATTTTATACAAAATTAATATTTGGCTATTTAATGATGATATATAAAAGATTACATATTTGGAAAACATATGAAAACACGTATTTAGGAATATAAAACGAAAGTTTTGGTAACCTTTACATTGGTGTAAAGATATACGTATTTTGCGATTTAAACGTTCTAAGCATTGGGTTTATATTCATATAAATATTCCTAAACACATGGGTACATTTTGGAATACTCGTTTTTGATATAACTATCATTTGGATACGAATATATATTTTCTTAAACGATTCCATGAACCTATATTATAATAAATAATGTACTTTTGTCGACTTCTGTGATCGTTGTGATTTTGGCAATGTGCCAATCTTCGACTCGTTTTGGATTTATTGAACCCTCGTCATGTCATAGTTGACATTATTTGATTTCACTGTTGGTTTAGATTTAGTCGTTTTCAATTGAACACACACTTATGTGTATATGCTCGTTAGGTGTTTGGTAGAGTACACAAGACCTGCTAGTTGCTACTTGCTGTTATTATTATCTGGAATTGCTGTGCACCCAAAGGTGAGTTTCACGGCCCCATTTTACTGTTTTAAATCCTGTTGGGGGGAGATTAACATGCATGATTTACACAACTGAGATAATTAGACTTTTATATATCACTTGAAGTACTTGTAGCACACTGATACAACAAAGTCCTTCCTATGGTACCGTTAGTATTAATGACGATAGCGGGAAATATATTGTAGTACTACTGGGTCTGACAAACCCCACCCGGGTCAGTCGCTCTGGCACGATTGGATATCGAACGGGTGTTATATTCGTCCTAAACACAACAAGGCAAACTGCACAAACTGTAAACAACTGTTAGCTTCGGTGACCATCAACGTGCGAAGTTTCATGTATATATAGCCTAGCTAGCTATTTGATATATATTAGTGATTATGCTCTTACAACTTGAACTGTTATTGAACAGTCAATCTTAAACTCAACTTGACTATTGTTGAATAGTCAATCATAAACTCAACTTGATTGTTGTTGAACAATCGATCTTAAACTGAACTTGAACTGTTTTTCAACTGATAAACCTATGAACTCACCAACCTTTGTGTTGACACTTTTTAGCATGTTATTTCTCAGGTTGCGGATGTTCGAGTATCACGAGTACGCATGCATGAGTCTTGAAACACTTTTAATGTCTTTGAACAAGCCACGTCACCTTAGGTGACAAAGATTTTACATAAGTACTTTTGTTGTATTTACGCTTCCGCATTTGTAAAACTATAATTACATATTTTAATAAAAGATGAAACGTTTTTATTAATTATTGGTCCTTTGGTGTAGCTAATGGACGACGATCCTGGTTTGTCACGCTCCCCGCGGCGCGTTATCGCGCGTGGGATTTTTAGGGGTGTGACAGATTGGTATAAGAGCCATTGGTTACAGTGAACTAAGATTCGTCTTAGACTGTAACTATTTTGCATTAGTTGCACATAAACATTTTTCTCATGCATCGTAATACTCACTCCTACGCGCACCTGGTTTACGATTTGTTGTTTTCATCATCCAATCCCCTTGTACTCACGGCGAGGAGCCGGTTAGTCTTGAGTGATTTTTTCTTAACCTCTCTAAGTTGTGTACCTCTTGGTTAACATTCATGTACAACGAGACGTCCAATCAGATCGAAGGATCACGTTTATACTTTTAACGAGCTGCTTGCTACTCGGGAATATTCCAGATTGAACAACTGGGCGTAGTGCCCATACTATGGATGTAGGCTGCATAGAGAAAGTGGTGTAATACCTCTTCTTGTCCTTAAACCTCTATCTTAGCTTAGGAGGTTCTTGTAATACCTGCCTTACGTATATCTCTAAACTTATCCGTTCAGGACATATTATCTTGATGTGCTAGTAGCGCAATTATTTAGCTTCACTAGAGTTAGCAGGGTATGAATTCAAGTAGCTGCCTATGGGGCACTTATATCAAACTTTTGTTATCCTGATCGTCTTCACATTTGCTGTGATCTCTTAGGATCTTTCCCTTTCTCGATTTTATCGCGTCGTGCGTTGACATAATACAACTTGAGTACGATTCTTATAACACCAATGAAACCTGATGCGGGTCGACTGAAAATCCCTCTATGTGTATCGGATTGCGATCACGCCAGTATTAATTATTCTCTAACTTCGAGCTAAACTAGGTTCATTGTGATAAACCCTATTCGAATTCTGTTAAGCAAAATTTATGGCTGACTCGCTTCAGGTGTTTCATTCCCATTTAAAACGAACATTTTATCCTTGAAACTTGTCTTTTAACAAATTCTGGTCAAGATAACATTAGTTCAGTGACCACATTCTTCATACCCACTCCGAGGTTATGTCATATGTACTCCACCGTACCTGGTAGCTAAGTAAGAGGAGACAGGGTGACCATACAAGGTAAATTACCGTTACGGGTGCACACGTAAATGTAATTTGCAGTGTATGGAAATCCTGGAGAATCCTACTAGGCAAGCTAATGGTCGTAATTGGGAGCAAATTTCTGTAATTTTTTTTTTGTTTTTTGTGGGGCTGAATGTTGAGCATGTTGAAATTTGACTAGATGATCGAAGTCATCTATCTTTGTAAACATTATCGCGCATGATCTTATCTCTCCTATATATAGATCCTAATCCCTACGAGAACTCTTTTGAAACATATTATGAATGTTAGTCCTGAAGGGACATCGTTTCACTCGTGTACTTTAAAGACAAGTTTTTCTTGATTACGAAAACTCTTGATGAAATCTTTGACTGGTTTGAATTCATATTGAATCAGAATTATACCCTCACGACTTTACCGACCATATCAATCCCGGGAGCTTTATAATCATGAGACTACTCGGATATATATTCACCGGACGAATACCCAGACAACGTTGGATAAACGAATCATATAAATCATATATCGCGGGCACTGGAAACGTATTTCTGGGCTGAACTCTTGTGAAGTTCCCTCTGAAGATTCATACTCCCTGATTTTATTGTGCGAACCAAAACTTGTCGCTAGCAGCATCGTCAAGATTGTACGAACTGCCTACCTCACCGCAAGACACATTCTCCCTAATAGGGTATGTTAGTGAAAAGTCTTTATGGTTTCAAGCTAATGACTCCCATCTTTAACGTAAGGACTGTTCCGATTGATCTCATGAGCCTGAAATATCGATTTTTGTTTGCATAATTCAACCTTTCATGATTTAGCAACCAACAATTTATGATTCTCGTGCTTGGTAATCCTTTATGTCCTGGATAAGCTTCTAAGCTTTGAACCGAAGGGTGTTACACTTTTGGTTAGGCTTTCTACTAGTTAACACCATTGATGATAAGACAACCTTGTGCTTCAATCGCAGTAACAATACCAAGCTTTATATGGAAACTCCATTTGCACCCATCGAGTGTGAACTTCTTGTTATCGATAGCTAACTGTGCGATCAAACTGTACTTACCCTTCTTACACATTAAGTACACCAAGATATCCATACATTTGCATATTTATTAACGCTCCTGTCATAGCGGCTATCGACAAATTCCTGATACATAAATCCTCGTCGTCCTTTCAGAAAACTTTCATTGATGAACCCCCAGCTTGAACTTAAACCTTGTGGCCTGTTTAAATTTTGATCATCTTGACATGTGAAGCTTTATGATATTCGCACTGCGTGTGCCAACCTCTCGACGACCTTCACTAGAATAACAAACCTTACACATTTTTCTGGTATTGTGAATGAAAACTCTTACACCTTTTGTTTGCATAACGTATTGAGGTTTTACTCTCTCACCCCTTTTACCTTCAAGCGTATGGGAAAGACTTGACGTCCTCTACCTCCGATAAAAATAACCAGTGTGATTTGACTAATAGATCGTAATGGTAGGTTGCTGGTACACTTTCAAGTTGTTGGTAGTGTGGTGGGTTAGCTGCGGTACACCCTATATATAAACATTAGTGGCACGTCGAATGTGGGACCGGTACAGGACCAAGGATTAACTTTAGAGTTATGCGCAAGAGCCTCATCTTGAGAAACTCCACCTAACAAGACTAAGCCTCGACAAAAATTGTTTAATGCTATTATCTCTAAGATTACAGATACCCCTTACGTATTCCTACCAAAAGAGACATACCCGAAATACTCAAACTTCATGCTTTCAATTGTTGGAGTCTAGAAGAAAACTCTCCTAAAGTAAATTTCCTGCCGATTCAGACGTGAGTTCCGACTCAGATGAACATCGACATTTTTTAAAAAAACCAGAGATTTTCCCTTATGAATAACAAATCACCTGATCGAATGAATCATTCCAACTTTTGGAAGCATGTGTTATGAAGTAGATCGGCTTTCATTTAAGGGAAACTAATGTTGAGTCAACGACCTTTTTGATAAACTTTCTGGCATTCACGGGAGTGATACCTCCCCCAATCCATATGTATTCAACACCTGATGTGACATTTCGATCTGCAGTACACCTGCTCTGGGACCTAACCATAACCCATTTGTACTACCATTGAAAGCCAAAGCCACTTTTGAACATCCTGATGTTTTGTGTTTCGCAGACACCCTTTTTTTTCTAACGCTTTGTACCCTATCTTACTTTTGAAAACCATTTGAATCAATGTTTTGATAAGAAAGGAATCATGACGCACGAAGCGCAAGAACATCAAGGAGACTGGGCATGCCGGTGAGCTTAAACAATGAAGATTCCCCTAATGAGACGTTTATTTATTGGATTGTATAACCGTTGACACGTTCATTTCGATATCTAATTATGCAAATTCCTTGCCAAGTCCTGTCAAGCACATATATACCTCTCTCTGAATTTTGTACTATCCATTACATTATTTGCATTCTCCCTATGGTATCTTTACCAGTGCCAGTTTAAACTCACATGTCATTTTTGGAATGTGTAGTTTCAGCTATCATGAGCCTGCTATCTCATCGCTTACTAGAATTCACGAACTAAGCCGTTGGCGCTTTTCCCCTATTTTCTATTCTCATGCTTGATGTCATACATAATCCTGCAGATCACTTTTCGATATTTGGTACCTCATAGTTACACCTCTAATTTGTTGGGTCTTTACTCTAAACTTGTGGATTCTTTAGCAAGGTAATATGCATGATGATATGTTGTACGGAACTCCAACTTGAAGTTAAACCTAATTTTCTACGTTATTTATTGAATAATTCTTAACTAAATTGAGTAATATGTTTTCCAAATAAACTGCCATATGCTACCGTTTAAATGACAGTGGGCACTTAATTGGATTTCTCTTTAGACCTCGGTCCTTCTATCACAAAATCAGTGTGTTGCCACTTATATTTTCGTACGTGGGAAATTGTTAAACCATTTTGACCATGATAAATAGTATATTTGCTGTTAACCCACTCATGAGAAATATTTACAAAACATATGTGTTATGCATGCTAAATTTGAAATCTAATCCTATGTTTAGGACATAGAAGTTGATTAATTATTGAAGTGCTGGTTTAAACATAAGTTGCGTAGAATTGCATGATTACTTATGTGTCTGAAACGTGTTAAGAACCAGAAAATGACATGTTGTGAATGTACTAACTTCATTGAGTATGAAGACCATACACCATTCAAAGTCATAAGTCTCCTACCTCGGTGGGAATGACAAGACTGTGTGGAGTTGCCCCGTCAACTTTGCACCGTATGGGTTGTGTTGGTTAGTTTATGAACTTATATGCTAAAAATATGCCATGCTAGTAGTGTATGTTAGTATATTAGGTGTTGGGACAATTGTATGTGTTGTATGGTAAAACCTTTATGATAGATTGCATGCTAGTACGCTTTGACCACACAAACCTTTAAAAGAAACCTTCATAGAGACTCGTATGCTATTTGAACTGTTATTGCATGACATGTGAATTTCAATGTTATTATGAATCATGTGAAACTTAATTGGTCATAAAAGTACTAAATTAATCAATGGGTCCTCATGTTAACTTGATCAGTATTGTGTAATTCTATGCTAATCGTTAATTGGTAGGTAAGATCAAACGTTTATGTTTTTGTTAGACAATGGGTTTATTAAACACTGAATGACTTGATGCACACACAATTTTCTCATATACTCAAATTCTCTTCTCTCCGATTCACGTGGGTTATTGGTAAATGCGAACAACTTAACTAAAAGCAGACACGAAAGGGAAATCTTACTCCCAACATTGGGTACAATAGCTGGAGGCTACTCGGACATGTTATGGTTCTTCTTCATATTGAAATTTTGATTTCGGATACTTATGTATCATATTACTATGTTCGGCCTTGCCACTCAACACGATCCTCATAATACGGTTGTTCGACTCTTCTCATTGGAGAACGTTTGATAGGAAATCACCTTCTATACTTTCGGTTCGAATTTCTTTTGGAATCCACTAAACTTTTAACATCTTCTCAACATCGGGAAAACATTCTTGATCATAGCATTCTTGACTCCTTTTGAGAGTAGGAAACCTGGATTCTTTCGACACGTTACCATCAATTTGACTCTTCAAACAATTGCCACTGATTTAAATTTTCGGGACAAAATTCTTTCAACAAGGGGATGATGTGACGATTGGAAAAATAAAAAAAAAATTGTTTCTTTTATGACCAAATTATTAACCACGTTATTCAATTTTCGGGACGAAAATTCTTCAACAAGGGGATACTGTGACAATCCGCCTTTTCACGTCTTTCCTAATTTAAATAAACTTAAACTGATATAAATGTCATGGGAACATTTATTTTAACTGTATTAAATGTTGTGTGAACATTTATGTGATTGACATGCGTTGACCATAGCAACTAGGGTTTGTGTAACCATCACTATACGAGCATGCACTTAAGTCTAGAAGCTTGATATTTTATGATTTTATGTAAATCATTCGTTATGACTTCATGTGAAATTTTTGTCATTTTTGTGAGAATTGAACTTATGATTTTATGTGGTATATTATGTATATATATGCACATGGTTATTATATAATTTTATGTGACAATTTATCACGTAACTATACGTAAAGTGTTCTATTATTTTATGTGAGTGTACATGTATCTTTACTGATTATTGGATTTATCAATTATTGCGAAACTCAAAATATATATTTATGGAGTTATATTCATTATTTCATGTAAAGGAACAAGGTCTATGTTTTTATAAGCGTTATAAGTTAAATATGTTTTGACATACACGCGTATTTTCACTGTTAAAATAATCTCCATTAACCCAGTTGGGATTGTTAACGATATGTAAATCTCGAGGGCCTAGTTTTGTAAATTTCTAAACCTCCTTTAGTTAAACGAACTTGGAGGTACCGGCGTCGTCATTTCCTAAACTTGAATTCTTTTATTTAAACTTAGAGGGGCTGCTTTTGTCATTTCTACAACCGGACTCCCTTGTGTGTAAAATTCTGAGGACCATTCTTGCCAATACGACAAAGTTGACTTCAAGGCATGAAACCGTCGACTTCATTATGTTTCCGGCAACCGATCGCTTCAACCTCCGATTAAACTCATTATCGGTTACAAAACCAATCAATCACCTCCAGTTTTACATGATTCCACTTCATTCATCATTCTAGTAACCACATTGAACATCACTCTCGCTCTCTCAAACATTCTCGTGAAGAACCGCAAGGCACCGGCATCCAACCTCTGGTTAGTATTTTGTGACTGTTACTATTACAACCCACCGATTTCTATCATTGCACATCGCTGCTACATCGTCATCCGCTCGTTATGTGAAGTTCATGCTCAGTCGATCACCGAGAATGTGGAACCGAGGAGCATCTGCAGTCGGAGAAAACCGGTGACCGCTCGAACTTATCGTCATCGCTCGCGAGTGTTCTGTTTTCATTCCATCACTAAGGTACAATCTGGAATCTAACCTCAATCACGATTTTGAGTGTTTCTGATATGATTAAATCCATTTAAGATCCCGTAGTAAGCTTTATATGTATGATAATGGCGGTTCGTAGTTTAGGGTTTTTGTTTGGAGAAGAAAACACCCGAACCATTGTGCTTATATACCAATTTTGTCGGGTTAAACTCAAATCGATTGGTTGTCCGGGTGGTTAGGGTCATTGGGCTGCGACCTCAGGGTCAGGTGTTCGAACCTGGCTATCCCCATTTCTTTTTCTTTTCCTTTCCAGTTTTCTCCAAACCCATTTCTGTGTGAAGAAAAACCAGTCCTATTGGATTTGTTAACCAACAAGTGTGGTAGCCTAATAAACCACGATATGATCTTACTACAGCATGATTCGGTAATCGGATAACAACGAGAAAGTAAATAAAGCTTTGCTTTATTGATTCACTTAGAGAATACAAGCTAGAGAGAGAAACACCTTAAGAACACACAGTTAAGAGATATGAAATGACAGAACTGGTTAACTAGCTC
>JBCNJP010010955.1:0-11070 GCA_039602395.1 Deinandra increscens subsp. villosa
CTGTGACGCCCACTCCCAGTCTTGGTTCCAGGAGGGGTCACGTGTCGGATTTACTCATGAACACATGGTACAACAGAGATAACTAAGCAGCGGAAATTAAAAACTTTTCATTTATATATATAACGAGTTACAATAGTAAGGAAGATAATAACATAATCTATAACTAGATCTTATCTATAGCTATGCCAGTCTACTACCGAGTCATTCCTGATAGCTTGCCCATCTAATCTGCCCTTGCTAGAGCCCTTCCCTTGCTACTTTAAACATCACCGATACCTGACATACATGCTTTTAAAGGTCAGCTTACGCTGGTGAGTTCTAAGTATTTTAAAACTTTACCTTTCCTTGAAAGGTTTACCTCAAACATTTGGGCCTAACGACCCCTTCTTTATAAACATTTATCAGGTATAAAACATAACAGAATTATACCAAAACATTTATCCTTTATCAGGTATAAGACATAACAGAATTATACCAAAACATTTAACCATTCATTCTACTAAGCATTGTCTATTGGAACCACGTTAGTCCCTCGGGCGACCGTCGCCACCCGAATACCTTTTCTAAGTAAGCAGCCGTCGCTACCCCGGAGAACCGTCGTTCCCCGCTTCTAGTTGCACAACCACAGTCATCCTTTTTCACTAGACAATATCCGCTTAGATTAAAACCTTTTCAATCTTTTAAACATTTTCGTTCTTTCCAAAAGTCCATTCAAATAACCCTTGTGTTTGGACTCATAACATTTTCAACACCAGTCCATTACCCGTATATAAAATAAGCGTTTCATAAATATGATGTTATGGGTCTTGTACAACAAGGCTAATAAGATCATATTTACCCGACACTTATTCACATACATAAGCTTAGACCAAACATTCACATTTTCCTTTTCTCAAAGCTTTATATAAAAGTTTTATCCTTTAGATTACCCGTTTATTATAACCTTCCCGAAAAGAGTAATAACAGATAATAATAACTTTAAAACAGTTATAAGTATTATAACTTTTCCACGTATGGGTATCAACACAAAATAAGTAAAGGCATCTCAAATACTTTTCAAGTAAACAGTTGGATATATATCATTGCATGTATATCAGGCCCGAAAATATTAAAACATTTAAAACATTTAAAAGTGGGCTCATAGAACTCACCTTATTCTCTTAAGCAGTTAATTCAGAGAAAACCTCCGCTATGCCTTCCAATTAAACCTAATCGCGTATCGTATGGCGTTAACGCAAGGTTTAATATAATAAACATTTACTATGTTTATTTCAACTCTTATTAACTTAATAATACTTAGTTATTAAGTTTATTCATTTTAAAGGTCAAAATGACCAAAATGCCCTTTAGGCCATTATCCTTTTCTTTTATTGATAATACGAAGACACGCATTCCTATAGGTAAACGCTCACTCCGGGATCGCCCAGTGAGGGATGCCATTTCCCAGTTGGGATTTATGCGACACCCTCGCTTTTGCCAGAAATCCCAGTGTACAGGCGTCTACCCTTCCGGTCCGCGCGAACTTCTAAATATCCGATTAACTCGGTATCTTAAATACTTTACCATTTATCCATTTTAACTTTATATATACTTGTTATATATATAAACATAGTTCCATGTCAAAAATCAAGTCTCCATACCCTTTGGATTATTTTATATTAAATAATCATATTTGGAAACCCTAATTTCCTGTTATTCTCATTTCTTTATCAAAACTCATTTTTATTCAATACTGACTTAGGGTATTATCCGTTATAACATTTTATAACATGCTTTAAAATTTCAAAGCTTGGTTCATCACCGTTTACTCGGGTTTGATAGCACAACGGCTAGAAAACCCTAATTTCAACATTAATGCTTTAAATATATTTTTCAGTATATATATTAACATTCTTTAACCCGATAATCACTTTATAATTATCGTTAAACTTTATATTAAATATATATGTTAAATATATATTTAATATATAAATCTTTTCTTTTAACCAATTTTATTTAAATAAAATTGATTAATAATTATATATATTTATTCGTCTTAAATATATATTTATATCATTTATCCCGTCTTATTATGATTTGATATAAATTTTAACTTAAAATATAATATTTGTAATAATAACAAATATTTAACGTGATTACCTCTTGACGGGTCGTGAAACGAGTCCAAAATAACCAAGATAATAAAGTGGTCCGTTTTAGATAAACGAATAGTCCTTCCCGACTAGTTTCTCGCCACGAGCATTTCCCCGTTGTCGGTTCGTTGTTTGGACCTCGTTACGCCACCGAAACGTCGCCCGAAAGTGTAAATGGGTTAACTCGACGTCCCGTTTTCTAGCTCGTATTACGACCACCATCGTCCACCGTTATCAACCGCCAATCATCGTCACCATTCACCACAATCTCGGCAGCCCGTCGGTGTTACCGTCACACCCCGTCGTTAACCGTACGCTACCGAAATTCAACCGAAAGTAGGGACGGTGGTAACGGGTTTACCGGGTTTTTACTTCACGTTAAAATTCAGTCACCACCTTCATCTCAACTGCTACCACTATCAACTGTCACCAACTGCCGCCACTCCCATCGCCGATGCGTCGGTGGCTTACCACCACCACCGTCGTCATCTCCGATCACTCGAACGAATCACCATCATCATCATCGGAGTTGGCGTATGGTTGTAGTCGGCAACGAGCTCAAGGCCGTCGTGCAGAGGATCGTCGGTGGAGCTGTTGCCGCGTCGTTTGCTGCTTACGCCGGCCAGAGAAGAGGAACCGGAGGTCGGAGCTTCAGGTTTGGGTTCGGGACTATCGTGAACAGCGAGGAAGGAGGGGAGGAGTTGGGTTCGAGGGTGCTGCGAGGTTTAAACCGACGAGAGGAGGAGGCTGCTGGGTTCCACCGGAAAAACGAAGGGCTAAGGGCTGCCGGACAATCGAACGGAGAAGGTCGGAGGTGGCTGGGTGGTGCGCCGGCAGTCGAGAGGGTCGGACGGAGGGGCTGTGAGCTGCCGCCGCGTCTTTCTTCTTCCTCTCTCTTTCTCTTTCTTTCTTTCTCCCTTTCTTTCTTTTGTCATGTAATACATATTTGTGTGTGTGTGATTTCAATTGCACAATATGTGCATGTATATATATAAAAGTTTTGACTGTAGAATACTTCCACGTAAGATACCGAGAATGCAAATTAAAAGATGATTCATCTCAAATTTTCGACAGCTATTATGAAGTAAAGTAAGGGACAAGTAAATGGATATTTTCTTTAATGTGGTATACCATAATAAGTAGGTATTATACCCGTGTTCTAAATCCGTAAAATAATATAATATCTCATAAACGGTTTATAAAAATTCCCGAACATTTAAATATTACGGGGGTCTAATAAATATAATTGTTATATTTATTCTTTGGTTAAAAACGTCAACCGGTGAACATTTAGTTATTATGTGATAGAGAACGTGTCTAATCGGCGTCGTGATATCGGCCGTTTGACAGATCGAATACGTCGTCTGGACTGAAATACTTCATAGATATTATAATAATTATTTATACTTTGCCGAGGCGTTATAATCATTTCGAACAGCTAACCGAATTGATTTCGGTTATTATCGCGTAACAGCAACGGTTACTGATTCCATCGTTTTTTGTGTCGAACATCACAAATATATTTTATAATGATTATAAATCAAGTATTTAGCATTACCTGATATTCTAACTTCGCTTTGGTGTTATTTTCGTGGCGTTCGTGCTTAAATACAGTTTATTACAAACCGGGCCTAAATTACTATTTCGCGTTTTCACGCTTCGTTGTAACTCGGATTTAAGATCCGTCTGCGCCCACGATCTTTATTTTTCGTTATCTATCATATTCTATAATTACGCCTCTTGACGTTCCCTCGAATGTCGTGCCGAATATTCGTACGTGAATTGTGACGTTTCTCTATTATATGTATATATATACTATATTACATGCATTTCAGCTACTTAACACATATAGCACACGTATATAATTTAAGTCTTAAAATTTTGGGGTGTTACAAAATCCAAAGTTAATGTGAAAATGATATATTTCTCAAATATTAATAGAAACCCCAATCAAAAATATATAATTCAAATATTAAACGATTAAGCACCAAATTTGATATTTTCAAATTTAAAAGGCATTTAAATGAGGAAATTTATTTAATTTATTTATATACAAGATATTATGCATCAAATGACAGTTTTGCCCTTTTGATTTAAATATAAATACATGACACATGGCATGATCTCCTTCCTTCTTTTTTTCCACCAATAGGATGTAGTTATTAGGTTATGTATATAAAATGAGTTATATATAGTTCCATCCCCTATATATATATATATATATATATATATATATATATATATATATATATACTAGCTGTGTGCCCGCGCGTTGCGGCGACGACAATGTATAGCGTGTTATTCGCCTTTTGTTTGCTTGTTATGGCGGCACGACAATTTACATCGAGGTATTCATTTTTTTAGAACTCAAACAAATAACAACAAACACTCGAATTGAAATATATATTGGTCACAAACATAGTAATTTAAAACCAAATGAGTTGTAAGATAGAAGTTATCAACATAATTTTAAGATATCAATAATAACATAGTACTTTTTAAATCAACATAGTTTTAAGGTATCAGTAATAACCCACGCGATTTGGTGACGCAAGAATATGTTTGGAAACGAAAAAAAAGTTTTGAATAAAAATGAAGTTGAGTAAACCACTTGGTTTTGTTGTTTGAAGTTTGAACGTCAAATAAAAAATCAAAGTTAGAGGCCTCAAAATTGATTCAACTCATGTCTTCAGCTTTCTCATACGATTTTATCTTAATATTTAGGAAAAATAAAATAGCTTAACACATACTAAGATGCTTGAGTTGCGTCCCATGCAAATGGTATGTTATACGGACTTTAAAGACTACGAAAACCTTTAAAACATACATAAAAATTTCACACATATAAATAACACAGACAAGTTTTCCTAAAATATAATTGTTAATTAATTTTACATGTCACTAATTGTAATCAGCAGCATCGCATCTCAAAGCATACATCAAGGAAAATCCAGAAACACCCAACCCCACCAACATGCTCCAAATAAACCAACAGCAGGAGCACAACCCCAACAGGACACGCCCAGGTTCTTAGACATCATCACAATCCCAGAAAGAACAAACAAAATCATACGTAACCCATCAGCAGCAACACAACTCAGAGAACCATACAGCCCCAATAGCAGGACGCATCCATCTTCAAAACGTAACCTCCAGCTTGTTTTTAGGAATCATAACTGACAGCACAACGGAGCCACATTCATGAGAAAGCACAAATCGGTAAGTTAATGGCCTGCTAACAATTTATATACATAATAATATCATTCTCGAATTTCACAATTTCACCTATTCTAAACGTGGAGGTAGGCGGGTCCTGTGAACATCCATTTACTCCATATGTTGATAAGAAATTCAAGTAGTATGTAACATATATTACCTCTGTTGGTGTCATTTTCATCCATCTCCATCATGCCTAAATCAGCATCAATTGCATCATGTATACTTGGTGGATCAGGTTAAGAAATTTCAATTACAAACCTACACACAATCAACATTTACTTAATCAATCATTGAACCGGGTAAGAAGCATGTTTGACTTTCATAAGTCAAACTTGCACATCCAAAGATCATGAAATGAACAAAAAGAAAAATAGTACCTGGGAAAACCCTTCTCTTTATGCTTTCTTCATGGCCTTTCCAACAATCCACTCCTTAAAACCTGCTATCATATGCAAGTTTGAATACTCAAAAGCCTATAAACAACATTATCTTGTGTAAAAACTAAAAATGAATAAGTTCTGGACATGTAGCTTTGGATAAACTGAGTGGCCCAATAGCATCCAAAAAAGTATAATAGAATTCAAACGCCTATGTGAGGAGTGTAATGTATACTATACCCACAACAATCATGTGAAAAACTTTAGGTTCATGTCTATAACACATACTCATAATGTGTATTGAGTATGTGAATTAAGAGCCAAATTAAGAACCTTGTAATGTGCAAGCAAGTAAAATATGTGAATTGAGTCTCAAATTAAGAACCTTTTCATGTGCAGGTAATTTTCTAAAATCCTTCTAACTCAAAAACTATAGGATGTGTAGGTTAGTTATATAGAAAGAAACCAAGAAAAAAATAAGATGTATTTTAATCAAATTAAAGAGACCAAATGATGAACTGGGAAAGATGTAAGCGTCCCAAATTCCATTAATCCATCCAACAATTTTATGAACTTGAGATGTATGCTTATGATCTGTCAAAAAAGAAAAACACCATTAGAAAGAGAGAAAAAAGAATACACCCGTGATTTGAAAAGCATGTGGTTGAAAACTTGTACCTTAGAGAATAAGTGAGAAAAGAGAAACTCATACTTACCAATTATAGCTCCTTGCTCATGAACCAAAACAGCAAGATCTTTAAAGATCTCATTTACCTCGCCTATTTGATTCTGGATTTCTTGTATTCTGATGTGTTGCAAACACATCCCATTTCCGGGGTCGTTTTTATAGTCTTTTGAGTCGTTTTGAGTTGGTTTGCATTAGTTTTAGTTTGTTTTAGTTAAGTTGTGTCTTAAAGTCGGTTATTTATGTTTTCATAAGTTTTACAGGAGTTTGGTGAATTCCCGAGGCCGCGAGAGAGATTTGATAGAATAGAAGAAAAATATAGGACAAGTGCTGAACAAGATGTCCCAGGCGTATCGCCTGGGACTGGATTGTGTCACGCGATACGCGTGGACGAGAAAGTCAAGGGAAGTCAAAGTCGGTGAAACCCGACTGTTTTGTCGCGTAGAAAGCCTTAGGCATATCGCCTGGGAGAAATAGGGCAGTAGGCGATACGCCTACATCCTAAAAACCCGTAAAAGAAGCAATTCGACTATAAAGTCAGATTTAGGGTTTTGGTTCGACACAACACGACTTCCAGACGAATTTCAGAGCGACTAAAGGCGATTTTCAGAGGAGAAGAGAGCTGGGATCAAGAAGGAGCATTGAGAGACCAAGATTGCATTGCAATTCGCTATCCGGTTCTTTCGATTACTTCGTCTTCATTAATTGCTATCATGTATTTGAATCAAGTTTCAGACTTTACTATGTTTATTGTTCAGATCATGATTGTAGGCTAAACTAATTATGCCACCTAGGCTGTTTTGATGAGTAGTTGACACTTTGACTTTATTCTCGGTGTTAACTAGTTGATTGATGTTACGATTTTATTCAATTCCATTGATTGCCATGGTTGATGTATGTGTGTGTTATGAGCAGGTTGTTAATTAATTATTGATGCTTAATTAACCCACGAATGTCTTTCGGTTTAGGTAGATTAGCTAAAGTAGTTGACTTTAGGGTTAATTGCTAAAGTGTAGTTAGGGTTTCCTTGGCTATTGCATTGATAATTGATTGATAACTTACTTGTAATGTGCTGCCTATTCTGAGACTTAAAAGGTAAAGAATTGTCGGGTGTTTGGGTTGGTTAGAATTCTAGGGTTGCATTGTCTCAAAAGGAAGTGTCCTAGGGTTTTGATTATCTTGGTATTCCGTGTTGGTCATGGTAGTTATTGGTAGCTCCTGTTAGGTCTAAGGCACCCGAGATTAGGTTCAGAGGTGGTTAGGTCTAATTGAGGTAGGAAGTACTCAAAAGGTGAACTCCTGTTCGAGCGTTAGAATCGTTGTCTAGGAAGGACTTAAAAGGTGAACTAGCCACCATCAGAATAGTTAGAGCCGAGGTAAAGTTAAGTTTCGATTGCGAGTCTAGGTCTAGGTGGTATATTTCCCTCTCATTTGAATTTCCTAAGGTTTCCTGCGGTTGTCTGTTTGTTCGTTGCTTAGTTAATTTTAGTTAAATCAAATCTCAATCAAAAACCCAAATTACTCAGTATTTCCATTTCTAGGTTTAGTTTAAGTCTTGTTATTAGAGTGTCCTAGGTTCGATATTCCGGTCTTACCTTAGCTTTACTATAATCCGACAGGTTCACTGCCTTAGGGTTCGGTTCGGTTTAGGTTATTTCGGTAAAATTAGGTGTGTCTTAGGTCTAGGTTTTAGGTCTATTTTATTAGTGTTTTTAGTGTCGTTCCGAGCACATCAAGCTTTTGGCGCCGTTGCCGGGGACACTTGGCAATAGCAAGATTAACTTAGGTCGTCGTTAGGAAATTTTTGAGTCTTTTCGGTTTTTCCCGTGTCTAGAGTCTTAGGATTTCTGTTTTGAGTCTAGATTTTTAGGTTTAATTTTTTGCTTTTAGTTTATTTGAGTCAGTTTCCTCATTTTATGCCACACACCCGTTCACGAGATCCTCCTGAGCTGTCACCATTTTCTGATCCCGACGCGGATATTCGTGAACAGTTTCGTCTTCTTCGCACGGAGCTCGAGGCTTTCATCATTTCCACCGCTCATTCCAAACCATCTTCTTCCACACAAATCGCACGCGACACCAAACCCATTCCATTCCCCGATTTATCATTCATGGCGGCACGTCCCACCGTCCACGAGCAGGCCAGCGCCGGAGTCACCGAGGCCCGGCTTGCTATCGCTCAGCCTGATATTGCCAACACCGCGAATTGGCAAGTTCCGTCCCACGTCATCAACGCTTTGACGCATTCCATTCAGTTTCACGGATGTGAGGACGAAGATGCAACGACGCATATCTCACGTTTTACCCGAATTTGCAATACGTTCGGACTCATGGGAGTCGTGAACGAAATCATTTATCTGCGTCTGTTCCCATTCTCCCTTACGTCTCGAGCCGCCGAGTGGCTTGAGACGCTTCCGCCAAATTCAATCGCCACCTGGGACGATCTGACTGCTAAATTCCTGAAGAAATATCATCCTCCAGCTAAGGCTGCACGTACTCGGGAGGAAATCCATTCCTTTCGGATGGACCCCGATGAGCCTTACTCAGTTGCTTATGAACGATTCAACACCCTTCTGAGCAAATGTCCGCAACACGGGTTGACGGACTGGGCAATCATAGAAAAGTTCTACAATGGACTTCCTTATTCTGTTCAGAAGGAGTTCAACATATCGGCTGGAGGTCACATGATGGAGAAGCTCACAGTGGACGAATGTAAGTCACTTTTCGAGAGCTTTGCACTGGCTGAACAGCAGGCACCTGGAGGTCGGAGAGCCACCTTGGCCCCGACTAGATCGCTCGCACCATCTACATCTACCCGGGGTGTCCATCACATTGGCTTAGAGACTATGACGCCTAGGGAGTTAGAAAACATTTATAAAGCTTTAGAAGAAATCAAACTCCATATCAAAGCCAAATGTGAGCTGTGTAGAGGCGCTCATGACACCCGAGACTGCCCGCTTGCTCCCGCTGAGCAAGTCGACTACATTGGAAACCGAAACCAGTTTGGTAATTCTTTCCAGTCTGGGTGGAGGAGTGGCCAGAATTCAGGATGGCGAGAGGGAGGTAACCCACCTGGTTTTCCATCGAGGAATAACTATGGTGGAGGAGATGACGGGTCTGGTTTTAAGGAGATCATAGATCTTATTGCTAACCAGACCCAGATCCTGCAGGAGATTGTAGCGAGGGATGAAGGAACGTAGAAGAAGCTAGCGGAGCATGACACGTTACTGAGAAATCAGCAAGCTTCGTTCCTGGATTTGCAGCGTTCGTTTGGTGACATTGCGAAGCAGCTGAAGGAGCTCAATTCCCGTGGGGGTTAGTTTTCTGGGAGTACTTACAAAAACCCCAATGCCAATGTGAATGCCATTACCACTAGGAGCGGGAGAATTGTTCAGAGTCCATCACCGGCGTTAGTTGATGAGGAGCGGGTTGATGAGGAGATTGTATTAGAGACGCCTGACGGGAGGGTGCAGGAGAGCTTGACGCCAGCAAGTACCGCACCAAACGTCGAGGCTGAGGGAGTAAAGAAGCCGCTAGTGGGAGAGAAGTCGCTGAAGTGGGAGGCGGTGAGAGAAAAGAAAAAAGTTCGATTTGCGCCTCAACCGATCACGGCGGATGATTTGAAACACGTGCCTTATCCTGAACGTTTGATTCAACAGAAGAGCGCGCGTGAATATGGTCAATTTCTAGAGATTCTTAGGCAACTTAGGATCAGTTTACCTTTCACTGAAGTTTTGAGTCAAATGCCTAAGTATGCTAAATTTTTGAAAGATATGTTAAGTAGCAAGAAGAAAATTGAATTTTTATCTGATGTTACTCTCGATGCTAATTGTTCTGCTGTAGTCCAGAATAGGTTACCTGAGAAATTGACTGACCCTGGTACCTTTACAATCCCTTGCTCTTTTGGTGATTCGTCTGTTACACGTGCTTTAGCTGATTTAGGTGCTTCTATCAATGTTATGCCATTTGCTGTTTTTCAGCACCTAGGATTGGGCGAGTTAGAACCGACTAGGATGACAATTTCTTTAGCTGATAGGTCGGTGGTTAGACCCAAAGGAATAGTGGAAAATGTACTTGTGCAAGTTGATAAATTTTTGTTCCCTATAGACTTTGTGGTAGTTGACAGTGCGTATGATGCTAGCTGCCCTCTGATTTTAGGTAGACCTTTCCTTAGGACTGCCCGGGCGTTAGTTGATGTTTTTGCGGGCACCATCACTCTGAGGGTTGAGGATGAGTCGGTTGAGTTTAAGGTTGGTAGGTCTAGTGACAAGAACAACGAATCCGTGTACTTTCTAGGGTCTTTCATGTCTATGGTGGATAGTTGTGTTAGTTATGCCACAGGTGAGGATTTGGTAGTTGGGAATCGGTTGGAGAGTGAGCCTATAGTTGAGGATGAGTGTGGGGAGGATCCCGGGGGGTTAGATGAGCTAATTGAAGAAAATGACCATTTTGACCCGTTAGTAGAACCCAGAGATTAATTAGTGGTTGGAGAGTTGTTGGGAGTTGAGAATGGTTGTAGGAGAGCCACACTTGGTGACATAGGTGAGGTTGATGATAGGGTTGAGCCTAGACCAAGTGTGGGGAGGTTGCTTGTGGTTATTAGTGAAGATGACCCGTCTTTTAGTTTCCGAGAAAAAGTTAAGTTTCTTCCGGGTAG
>JBCNJP010010957.1:0-19194 GCA_039602395.1 Deinandra increscens subsp. villosa
GTTGCCCTTAAACACACATTATTGGGCCATCATTGGTCCTAAACACAACTTATTGGTTATATAAGACACACCTTACTAGGACTTATTGGTCCCAACCGACCCTCATTGCCCTACTAAACACACCTTATTGGGCCATCATTGGTCCTAAACACAACTTATTGGTTATATACACACCTTAGTGGGACTCATTAGTCCCAACTAAACACACATTATTGGGACTCATTGGTCCCAACTAAACACACCTTATTGGGCCATAATTGGTCGTAAACACAACTTATTGGTTATATACACACTTTATTAGGACTCATTGGTCCCAACGGACCCTCATTGCCCTTAAACACACATTATTGGGCCATCATTGGTCCTAAACACAACTTATTGGTTATATAAGACACACCTTACTAGGACTTATTGGTCCCAACCGACCCTCATTGCCCTACTAAACACACCTTATATATTGGGCCATCATTGGTCCTAAACACAACTTATTGGTTATATACACACCTTAGTGGGACTCATTAGTCCCAACTAAACACACATTATTGGGCCATCATTGGTCCTAAACACAACTTATTGGTTATATACACAACTTACTAGGACTTATTGGTTCTAACCGACCCTCATTGCCCTACTAAACACACCTTATTGGGCCATCACTGGTCCTAAACACAACTTATTGGTTATATACACACCTTACTAGGACTTATTGGTTCTAACCGACCCTCATTGCCCTACTAAACACACCTTATTGGGCCATCACTGGTCCTAAACATAATTTATTGGTGATATACACACCTTAGTGGGACTCATTAGTCCCAACTAAACACACCATATTGGGCCATAATTGGTCGTAAACACAACTTATTGGTTATATAAACACCTTATTAGGACTCATTGGTGCCAACTAACCCTCATTGTCCCTAAACCCACTTTATTGTGCCATCATTGGTCCTAAACACAACGTATTGGTTATATGCACACATTAGTGGGACTCATTGGTCCCAACTAAACACACCTTGTTGGGCCATAATTGGTCGTAAACACAACTTATTGGTTATATACACACTTTATTGGGACTCATTGGTCCCAACTGACCCTCATTGCCCTTAAACACACATTATTGGGCCATCATTGGTCCTAAACACAACTTATTGGTTATATAAGACACACCTTACTAGGACTTATTGGTCCCAACCGACCCTCATTGCCCTACTAAACAGTCCTTATAGGGCCATCATTGGTCCTAAACACAACTTATTGGTTATATAAACACCTTATTAGGACTCATTGGGGCCAACTAACCCTCATTGTCCCTAAACCCACTTTATTGTGCCATCATTGGTCCTAAACACAACGTATTGGTTATATGCACACATTAGTGGGACTCATTGGTCCCAACTAAACACACCTTATTGGGCCATAATTGGTCGTAAACACAACTTATTGGTTATATACACACTTTATTGGGACTCATTGGTCCCAACGGACCCTCGTTGCCCTTAAACACACATTATTGGGCCATCATTGGTCCTAAACACAACTTATTGGTTATATAAGACACACCTTACTAGGACTTATTGGTCCCAACCGACTCTCATTGCCCTACTAAACACACCTTATTGGGCCATCATTGGTCCTAAACACAACTTATTGGTTATATACACACCTTAGTGGGACTCATTAGTCCCAACTAAACACACATTATTGGGACTCATTGGTCCCAACTAAACACACCTTATTGGGCCATAATTGGTCGTAAACACAACTTATTGGTTATATACACACTTTATTAGGACTCATTGGTCCCAACGGACCCTCATTGCCCTTAAACACACATTATTGGGCCATCATTGGTCCTAAACACAACTTATTGGTTATATAAGACACACCTTACTAGGACTTATTGGTCCCAACCGACCCTCATTGCCCTACTAAACACACCTTATATATTGGGCCATCATTGGTCCTAAACACAACTTATTGGTTATATACACACCTTAGTGGGACTCATTAGTCCCAACTAAACACACATTATTGGGCCATCATTGGTCCTAAACACAACTTATTGGTTATATACACACACTTACTAGGACTTATTGGTTCTAACCGACCCTCATTGCCCTACTAAACACACCTTATTGGGCCATCATTGGTCCTAAACACAACTTATTGGTTATATACACACATTATTAGGACTCATTGGTCCCAACGGACCCTCATTGCCCTTAAACACACATTATTGGGCCATCATTGGTCCTAAACACAACTTATTGGTTATATAAGACACGCCTTACTAGGACTTATTGGTCCCAACCGACCCTCATTGCCCTACTAAACACACCTTATTGGGCCATCATTGGTCCTAAACACAACTTATTGGTTATATACACACCTTAGTGGGACTCATTAGTCCCAACTAAACACACATTATTGGGCCATCATTGATCCTAAACACAACTTATTGGTTATATACACACCTTACTAGGACTTATTGGTTCTAACCGACCCTCGTTGCCCTACTAAACACACCTTATTGGGCCATCATTGGTCCTAAACATAATTTATTGGTTATATACACACCTTAGTGGGACTCATTAGTCCCAACTAAACACACCATATTGGGCCATAATTGGTCGTAAACACCACTTATTGGTTATATAAACACCTTATTAGGACTCATTGGTGCCAACTAACCCTCATTGTCCCTAAACCCACTTTATTGTGCCGTCATTGGTCCTATACACAACGTATTGGTTATATGCACACATTAGTGGGACTCATTCGTCCCAACTAAACACAACTTGTTGGGCCATAATTGGTCGTAAACACAACTTATTGGTTATATACACACTTTATTGGGACTCATTGGTCCCAACTGACCCTCATTGCCCTTAAACACACATTATTGGGCCATCATTGGTCCTAAACACAACTTATTGGTTATATAAGACACACTTTACTAGGACTTATTGGTCCAACCGACCCTCATTGCCCTACTAAACACTCCTTATAGGGCCATCATTGGTCCTAAACACAACTTATTGGTTATATACAAACCTTAGTGGGACTCATTAGTCCCAACTAAACACACATTATTGGGCCATCATTGGTCCTAAGCACAACTTATTGGTTATATACACACCTTACTAGGACTTATTGGTTTAACCGACCCTCATTGCCCTACTAAACACACCTTATTGGGCCATCATTGGTCCTAAACATAATTTATTGGTTATATACACACCTTAGTGGGACTCATTAGTCCCAACTAAACACACCATATTGGGCCATAATTGGTCGTAAACACAACTTATTGGTTATATAAACACCTTATTAGGACTCATTGGTGCCAACTATCCCTCATTGTCCCTAAACCCACTTTATTGTGCCATCATTGGTCCTAAACACAACGTATTGGTTATATGCACACATTAGTGGGACTCATTGGTCCCAACTAAACACACCTTATTGGGCCATAATTGGTCGTAAACACAACTTATTGGTTATATACACACTTTATTAGGACTCATTGGTCCCAACGGACCCTCATTGCCCTTAAACACACATTATTGGGCCATCATTGGTCCTAAACACAACTTATTGGTTATAAAAGACACACCTTACTAGGACTTATTGGTCCCAACCGACCCTCATTGCCCTACTAAACACACCTTATTGGGCCATCATTGGTCCTAAACACAACTTATTGGTTATATACACACCTTAGTGGGACTCATTAGTCCCAACTAAACACACATTATTGGGCCATCATTGGTCCTAAACACAACTTATTGGTTATATACACACCTTACTAGGACTTATTGGTTCTAACCGACCCTCATTGCCCTACTAAACACACCTTATTGGGCCATCATTGGTCCTAAACATAATTTATTGGTTATATACACACCTTAGTGGGACTCATTAGTCCCAACTAAACACACCATATTGGGACATAATTGGTCGTAAACACAACTTATTGGTTATATAAACACCTTATTAGGACTCATTGGTGCCAACTAACCCTCATTGTCCCTAAACCCACTTTATTGTGCCATCATTGGTCCTAAACAAAACGTATTGGTTATATGCACACATTAGTGGGACTCATTGGTCCCAACTAAACACACCTTATTGGGCGATAATTGGTCGTAAACACAACTTATTGGTTATATACACACTTTATTGGGACTCATTGGTCCCAACGGACCCTCATTGCCCTTAAACACACATTATTGGGCCATCATTGGTCCTAAACACAACTTATTGGTTATATAAGACACACCTTACTAGGACTTATTGGTCCCAACCGACCCTCATTGCCCTACTAAACACACCTTATTGGGCCATCATTGGTCCTAAACACAACTTATTGGTTATATACAACCTTAGTGGGACTCATTAGTCCCAACTAAACACACATTATTGGGCCATCATTGGTCCTAAGCACAACTTATTGGTTATATACACACCTTACTAGGACTTATTGGTTCTAACCGACCCTCATTGCCCTACTAAACACACCTTATTGGGCCATCATTGGTCCTAAACATAATTTATTGGTTATATACACACCTTAGTGGGACTCATTAGTCCCAACTAAACACACCATATTGGGCCATAATTGGTCGTAAACACAACTTATTGGTTATATAAACACCTTATTAGGACTCATTGGTGCCAACTAACCCTCATTGTCCCTAAACCCACTTTATTGTGCCATCATTGGTCCTAAACACAACGTATTGGTTATATGCACACATTAGTGGGACTCATTGGTCCCAACTAAACACACCTTATTGGGCCATAATTGGTCGTAAACACAACTTATTGGTTATATACACACTTTATTGGGACTCATTGGTCCCAACGGACCCTCATTGCCCTTAAACACACATTATTGGGCCATCATTGGTCCTAAACACAACTTATTGGTTATATAAGACACACCTTACTAGGACTTATTGGTCCCAACCGACCCTCATTGCCCTACTAAACACACCTTATTGGGCCATCATTGGTCCTAAACACAACTTATTGGTTATATACACACCTTAGTGGGACTCATTAGTCCTAACTAAACACACATTATTGGGCCATCATTGGTCCTAAACACAACTTATTGGTTATATACACACCTTACTAGGACTTATTGGTTCTAACCGACCCTCATTGCCCTACTAAACACACCTTATTGGGCCATCATTGGTCCTAAACATAATTTATTGGTTATATACACACCTTAGTGGGACTCATTAGTCCCAACTAAACACACCATATTGGGACATAATTGGTCGTAAACACAACTTATTGGTTATATAAACACCTTATTAGGACTCATTGGTGCCAACTAACCCTCATTGTCCCTAAACCCACTTTATTGTGCCATCATTGGTCCTAAACAAAACGTATTGGTTATATGCACACATTAGTGGGACTCATTGGTCCCAACTAAACACACCTTATTGGGCGATAATTGGTCGTAAACACAACTTATTGGTTATATACACACTTTATTGGGACTCATTGGTCCCAACGGACCCTCATTGCCCTTAAACACACATTATTGGGCCATCATTGGTCCTAAACACAACTTATTGGTTATATAAGACACACCTTACTAGGACTTATTGGTCCCAACCGACCCTCATTGCCCTACTAAACACACCTTATTGGGCCATCATTGGTCCTAAACACAACTTATTGGTTATATACACACCTTAGTGGGACTCATTAGTCCCAACTAAACACACATTATTGGGCCATCATTGGTCCTAAACATAATTTATTGGTGATATACACACCTTAGTGGGACTCATTAGTCCCAACTAAACACACCTTATTGGGCGATAATTGGTCGTAAACACAACTTATTGGTTATATAAACACCTTATTAGGACTCATTGGTGCCAACTAACCCTCATTGTCCCTAAACCCACTTTATTGTGCCATCATTGGTCCTAAACACAACGTATTGGTTATATACACACCTTAGTGGGACTCATTAGTCCCAACTAAACACACCTTATTGGGCCATCATTGGTCCTAAACATAATTTATTGGTTATATACACACCTTAGTGGGACTCATTAGTCCTAACTAAACACACCATATTGGGCCATAATTGGTCGTAAACACAACTTATTGGTTATATAAACACCTTATTAGGACTCATTGGTGCCAACTAACCCTCATTGTCCCTAAACCCACTTTATTGTGCCATCATTGGTCCTAAACACAACGTATTGGTTATATGCACACATTAGTGGGACTCATTGGTCCCAACTAAACACACATTATTGGGCCATCATTGGTCCTAAACATAATCTTATTAGTGATATACACACCTTAGTGGGACTCATTAGTCCCAACTAAACACACCATATTGGGCCATAATTGGTCGTAAACACAACTTATTGGTTATATAACACACCTTATTAGGACTCATTGGTGCCAACTAACCCTCATTGCCCTACTAAACCCACTTTATTGTGCCATCATTGGTCCTAAACACAACGTATTGGTTATATGCACACCTTAGTGGGACTCATTGGTCCCAACTAAACACACCTTATTGGGCCATAATTGGTCGTAAACACAACTTATTGGTTATATACACACCTTATTAGGACTCATTGGTGCCAACTAACCCTCATTGTCCCTAAACCCACTTTATTGTGCCATCATTGGTCCTAAACACAACGTATTGGTTATATACACACCTTAGTGGGACTCATTAGTCCCAACTAAACACACATTATTGGGCCATAAACATAATCTATTAGTGATATACACACCTTAGTGGGACTCATTAGTCCCAACTAAACACACCATATTGGGCCATAATTGGTCGTAAACACAACTTATTGGTTATATAAACACCTTATTAGGACTCATTGGTGCCAACTAACCCTCATTGTCCCTAAACCCACTTTATTGTGCCATCATTGGTCCTAAACACAACGTATTGGTTATATGCACACATTAGTGGGACTCATTGGTCCCAACTAAACACACCTTATTGGGCGATAATTGGTCGTAAACACAACTTATTGGTTATATACACACCTTAGTGGGACTCATTGGTCCCAACTAAACACACCTTATTGGGCCATAATTGGTCGTAAACACAACTTATTGGTTATATACACACTTTATTGGGACTCATTGGTCCCAACGGACCCTCATTGCCCTTAAACACACATTATTGGGCCATCATTGGTCCTAAACACAACTTATTGGTTATATAAGACACACCTTACTAGGACTTATTGGTCCCAACCGACCCTCATTGCCCTACTAAACACACCTTATTGGGCCATCATTGGTCCTAAACACAACTTATTGGTTATATACACACCTTAGTGGGACTCATTAGTCCCACCCTACTAAACACACATTATTGGGCCATCATTGGTCCTAAACATAATTTATTGGTTATATACACACCTTAGTGGGACTCATTAGTCCCAACTAAACACACCTTATTGGGCCATAATTGGTCGTAAACACAACTTATTGGTTATATAAACACCTTATTAGGACTCATTGGTGCCAACTAACCCTCATTGTCCCTAAACCCACTTTATTGTGCCATCATTGGTCCTAAACACAACGTATTGGTTATATACACACCTTAGTGGGACTCATTAGTCCCAACTAAACACACCTTATTGGGCCATCATTGGTCCTAAACATAATTTATTGGTTATATACACACCTTAGTGGGACTCATTAGTCCCAACTAAACACACCATTATTGGGCCATAATTGGTCGTAAACACAACTTATTGGTTATATAAACACCTTATTAGGACTCATTGGTGCCAACTAACCCTCATTGTCCCTAAACCCACTTTATTGTGCCATCATTGGTCCTAAACACAACGTATTGGTTATATGCACACATTAGTGGGACTCATTGGTCCCAACTAAACACACATTATTGGGCCATCATTGGTCCTAAACATAATTTATTAGTGATATACACACCTTAGTGGGACTCATTAGTCCCAACTAAACACACCATATTGGGCCATAATTGGTCGTAAACACAACTTATTGGTTATATAAACACCTTATTAGGACTCATTGGTGCCAACTAACCCTCATTGTCCCTAAACCCACTTTATTGTGCCATCATTGGTCCTAAACACAACGTATTGGTTATATGCACACATTAGTGGGACTCATTGGTCCCAACTAAACACACCTTATTGGGCCATAATTGGTCGTAAACACAACTTATTGGTTATATACACACTTTATTAGGACTCATTGGTGCCAACTGACCCTCATTGTCCCTAAACACACTTTATTGTGCCATCATTGGTCCTAAACACAACGTATTGGTTATATACACACCTTAGTGGGACTCATTAGTCCCAACTAAACACACACTTATTGGGCCATCATTGGTCCTAAACATAATTTATTGGTTATATACACACCTTAGTGGGACTCATTAGTCCTAACTAAACACACCATATTGGGCCATAATTGGTCGTAAACACAACTTATTGGTTATATAAACACCTTATTAGGACTCATTGGTGCCAACTAACCCTCATTGTCCCTAAACACACTTTATTGTGCCATCATTGGTCCTAAACACAACGTATTGGTTATATGCACACATTAGTGAGACTCATTGGTCCCAACTAAACACACATTATTGGGCCAAAACATAATCTATTAGTGATATACACACCTTAGTGGGACTCATTAGTCCCAACTAAAAACACCATATTGGGCCATAATTGGTCGTAAACACAACTTATTGGTTATATAAACACCTTATTAGGACTCATTGGTGCCAACTAACCCTCATTGTCCCTAAACCCACTTTATTGTGCCATCATTGGTCCTAAACACAACGTATTGGTTATATGCACACATTAGTGGGACTCATTGGTCCCAACTAAACACACCTTATTGGGCGATAATTGGTCGTAAACACAACTTATTGGTTATATACACACCTTAGTGGGACTCATTGGTCCCAACTCGCCAAACACACCTTATTGGGCGATAATTGGTCGTAAACACAACTTATTGGTTATATACACACTTTATTGGGACTCATTGGTCCCAACGGACCCTCATTGCCCTTAAACACACATTATTGGGCCATCATTCGTCCTAAACACAACTTATTGGTTATATAAGACACACCTTACTAGGACTTATTGGTCCCAACCAACCCTCATTGCCCTACTAAACACACCTTATTGGGCCATCATTGGTCCTAAACACAACTTATTGGTTATATACACACCTTAGTGGGACTCATTAGTCCCAACTAAACACACATTATTGGGCCATCATTGGTCCTAAACATAATTTATTGGTGATATACACACCTTAGTGGGACTCATTAGTCCCAACTAAACACACCTTATTGGGCCATAATTGGTCGTAAACACAACTTATTGGTTATATAAACACCTTATTAGGACTCATTGGTGCCAACTAACCCTCATTGTCCCTAAACCCACTTTATTGTGCCATCATTGGTCCTAAACACAACGTATTGGTTATATACACACCTTAGTGGGACTCATTAGTCCCAACTAAACACACCTTATTGGGCCATCATTGGTCCTAAACATAATTTATTGGTTATATACACACCTTAGTGGGACTCATTAGTCCTAACTAAACACACCATATTGGGCCATAATTGGTCGTAAACACAACTTATTGGTTATATAAACACCTTATTAGGACTCATTGGTGCCAACTAACCCTCATTGTCCCTAAACCCACTTTATTGTGCCATCATTGGTCCTAAACACAACGTATTGGTTATATGCACACATTAGTGGGACTCATTGGTCCCAACTAAACACACATTATTGGGCCATCATTGGTCCTAAACATAATTTATTAGTGATATACACACCTTAGTGGGACTCATTAGTCCCAACTAAACACACCATATTGGGCCATAATTGGTCGTAAACACAACTTATTGGTTATATAAACACCTTATTAGGACTCATTGGTGCCAACTAACCCTCATTGTCCCTAAACCCACTTTATTGTGCCATCATTGGTCCTAAACACAACGTATTGGTTATATGCACACATTAGTGGGACTCATTGGTCCCAACTAAACACACCTTATTGGGCGATAATTGGTCGTAAACACAACTTATTGGTTATATACACACCTTAGTGGGACTCATTGGTCCCAACTAAACACACCTTATTGGGCCATAATTGGTCGTAAACACAACTTATTGGTTATATACACACTTTATTGGGACTCATTGGTCCCAACGGACCCTCATTGCCCTTAAACACACATTATTGGGGCATCATTGGTCCTAAACACAACTTATTGGTTATATAAGACACACCTTACTAGGACTTATTGGTCCCAACCGACCCTCATTGCCCTACTAAACACACCTTATTGGGCCATCATTGGTCCTAAACACAACTTATTGGTTATATACACACCTTAGTGGGACTCATTAGTCCCAACTAAACACACATTATTGGGCCATCATTGGTCCTAAACATAATTTATTGGTGATATACACACCTTAGTGGGACTCATTGGTCCCAACTAAACACACCATATTGGGCCATAATTGGTCGTAAACACAACTTATTGGTTATATAAACACCTTATTAGGACTCATTGGTGCCAACTAACCCTCATTGTCCCTAAACCCACTTTATTGTGCCATCATTGGTCCTAAACACAACGTATTGGTTATATGCACACATTAGTGGGACTCATTGGTCCCAACTAAACACACCTTATTGGGCCATAATTGGTCGTAAACACAACTTATTGGTTATATACACACCTTAGTGGGACTCATTAGTCCCAACTAAACACATATTATTGGGCCATCATTGGTCCTAAACACAACTTATTGGTTATATACACACCTTACTAGGACTTATTGGTTCTAACCGACCCTCATTGCCCTACTAAACACACCTTATTGGGCCATCATTGGTCCTAAACATAATTTATTGGTTATATACACACCTTAGTGGGACTCATTAGTCCCAACTAAACACACCATATTGGGCCATAATTGGTCGTAAACACAACTTATTGGTTATATAAACACCTTATTAGGACTCATTGGTGCCAACTAGACCCTCATTGTCCACTAAACCCACTTTATTGTGCCATCATTGGTCCTAAACACAACGTATTGGTTATATGCACACATTAGTGGGACTCATTGGTCCCAACTAAACACACCTTATTGGGCCATAATTGGTCGTAAACACAACTTATTGGTTATATACACACTTTATTGGGACTCATTGGTCCCAACGGACCCTCATTGCCCTTAAACACACATTATTGGGCCATCATTGGTCCTAAACACAACTTATTGGTTATATAAGACACACCTTACTAGGACTTATTGGTCCCAACCGACCCTCATTGCCCTACTAAACACACCTTATATATTGGGCCATCATTGGTCCTAAACACAACTTATTGGTTATATACACACCTTAGTGGGACTCATTAGTCCCAACTAAACACACATTATTGGGCCATCATTGTCCTAAACCCAACTTATTGGTTATATACACAACTTACTAGGACTTATTGGTTCTAACCGACCCTCATTGCCCTACTAAACACACCTTATTGGGCCATCACTGGTCCTAAACACAACTTATTGGTTATATACACACCTTACTAGGACTTATTGGTTCTAACCGACCCTCATTGCCCTACTAAACACACCTTATTGGGCCATCACTGGTCCTAAACATAATTTATTGGTGATATACACACCTTAGTGGGACTCATTAGTCCCAACTAAACACACCATATTGGGCCATAATTGGTCGTAAACACAACTTATTGGTTATATAAACACCTTATTAGGACTCATTGGTGCCAACTAACCCTCATTGTCCCTAAACCCACTTTATTGTGCCATCATTGGTCCTAAACACAACGTATTGGTTATATGCACACATTAGTGGGACTCATTGGTCCCAACTAAACACACCTTATTGGGCGATAATTGGTCGTAAACACAACTTATTGGTTATATACACACTTTATTAGGACTCATTGGTCCCAACGGACCCTCATTGCCCTTAAACACACATTATTGGGCCATCATTGGTCCTAAACACAACTTATTGGTTATATAAGACACACCTTACTAGGACTTATTGGTCCCAACCGACCCTCATTGCCCTACTAAACACACCTTATTGGGCCATCATTGGTCCTAAACACAACTTATTGGTTATATACACACCTTAGTGGGACTCATTAGTCCCAACTAAACACACATTATTGGGCCATCATTGGTCCTAAACACAACTTATTGGTTATATACACACCTTAATAGGACTTATTGGTTCTAACCGACCCTCATTGCCCTACTAAACACACCTTATTGGGCCATCATTGGTCCTAAACATAATTTATTGGTTATATACACACCTTAGTGGGACTCATTAGTCCCAACTAAACACACCATATTGGGCCATAATTGGTCGTAAACACAACTTATTGGTTATATAAACACCTTATTAGGACTCATTGGTGCCAACTAACCCTCATTGTCCCTAAACCCACTTTATTGTGCCGTCATTGGTCCTAAACACAACGTATTGGTTATATGCACACATTAGTGGGACTCATTGGTCCCAACTAAACACACCTTGTTGGGCCATAATTGGTCGTAAACACAACTTATTAGTTATATACACACTTTATTGGGACTCATTGGTCCCAACTGACCCTCATTGCCCTTAAACACACATTATTGGGCCATCATTGGTCCTAAACACAACTTATTGGTTATATAAGACACACCTTACTAGGACTTATTGGTCCCAACCGACCCTCATTGCCCTACTAAACACTCCTTATAGGGCCATCATTGGTCCTAAACACAACTTATTGGTTATATACACACCTTAGTGGGACTCATTAGTCCCAACTAAACACACATTATTGGGCCATCATTGGTCCTAAGCACAACTTATTGGTTATATACACACCTTACTAGGACTTATTGGTTCTAACCGACCCTCATTGCCCTACTAAACACACCTTATTGGGCCATCATTGGTCCTAAACATAATTTATTGGTTATATACACACCTTAGTGGGACTCATTAGTCCCAACTAAACACACCATATTGGGCCATAATTGGTCGTAAACACAACTTATTGGTTATATAAACACCTTATTAGGACTCATTGGTGCCAACTAACCCTCATTGTCCCTAAACCCACTTTATTGTGCCATCATTGGTCCTAAACACAACGTATTGGTTATATGCACACATTAGTGGGACTCATTGGTCCCAACTAAACACACCTTATTGGGCCATAATTGGTCGTAAACACAACTTATTGGTTATATACACACTTTATTAGGACTCATTGGTCCCAACCGACCCTCATTGCCCTTAAACACACATTATTGGGCCATCATTGGTCCTAAACATAATTTATTGGTGATATACACACCTTAGTGGGACTCATTAGTCCCAACTAAACACACCATATTGGGCCATAATTGGTCGTAAACACAACTTATTGGTTATATAAACACCTTATTAGGACTCATTGGTGCCAACTAACCCTCATTGTCCCTAAACACACTTTATTGTGCCATCATTGGTCCTAAACACAACGTATTGGTTATATAGCACACATTAGTGGGACTCATTGGTCCACAACTAAAACACACCTTATTGGGCCATAATTGGTCGTAAACACAACTTATTGGTTATATACACACCTTAGTGGGACTCATTAGTCCCAACTAAACACACATTATTGGGCCATCATTGGTCCTAAACACAACTTATTGGTTATATACACACCTTACTAGGACTTATTGGTTCTAACCGACCCTCATTGCCCTACTAAACACACCTTATTGGGCCATCATTGGTCCTAAACATAATTTATTGGTTATATACACACCTTAGTGGGACTCATTAGTCCCAACTAAACACACCATATTGGGCCATAATTGGTCGTAAACACAACTTATTGGTTATATAAACACCTTATTAGGACTCATTGGTGCCAACTAACCCTCATTGTCCCTAAACCCACTTTATTGTGCCATCATTGGTCCTAAACACAACGTATTGGTTATATGCACACATTAGTGGGACTCATTGGTCCCAACTAAACACACCTTATTGGGCCATAATTGGTCGTAAACACAACTTATTGGTTATATACACACTTTATTGGGACTCATTGGTCCCAACGGACCCTCATTGCCCTTAAACACACATTATTGGGCCATCATTGGTCCTAAACACAACTTATTGGTTATATAAGACACACCTTACTAGGACTTATTGGTCCCAACCGACCCTCATTGCCCTACTAAACACACCTTATATATTGGGCCATCATTGGTCCTAAACACAACTTATTGGTTATATACACACCTTAGTGGGACTCATTAGTCCCAACTAAACACACATTATTGGGCCATCATTGGTCCTAAACACAACTTATTGGTTATATACACAACTTACTAGGACTTATTGGTTCTAACCGACCCTCATTGCCCTACTAAACACACCTTATTGGGCCATCACTGGCCCTAAACACAACTTATTGGTTATATACACACCTTACTAGGACTTATTGGTTCTAACCGACCCTCATTGCCCTACTAAACACACCTTATTGGGCCATCACTGGTCCTAAACATAATTTATTGGTGATATACACACCTTAGTGGGACTCATTAGTCCCAACTAAACACACCATATTGGGCCATAATTGGTCGTAAACACAACTTATTGGTTATATAAACACCTTATTAGGACTCATTGGTGCCAACTAACCCTCATTGTCCATAAACCCACTTTATTGTGCCATCATTGGTCCTAAACACAACGTATTGGTTATATGCACACATTAGTGGGACTCATTGGTCCCAACTAAACACACCTTATTGGGCCATAATTGGTCGTAAACACAACTTATTGGTTATATACACACTTTATTAGGACTCATTGGTCCCAACGGACCCTCATTGCCCTACTAAACACACATTATATATTGGGCCATCATTGGTCCTAAACACAACTTATTGGTTATATACACACCTTAGTGGGACTCATTAGTCCCAACTAAACACACATTATTGGGCCATCATTGGTCCTAAACACAACTTATTGGTTATATACACACCTTACTAGGACTTATTGGTTCTAACCGACCCTCATTGCCCTACTAAACACACCTTATTGGGCCATCACTGGTCCTAAACACAACTTATTGGTTATATACACACCTTACTAGGACTTATTGGTTCTAACCGACCCTCATTGCCCTACTAAACACACCTTATTGGGCCATCATTGGTCCTAAACATAATTTATTGGTTATATACACACCTTAGTGGGACTCATTAGTCCCAACTAAACACACCATATTGGGCCATAATTGGTCGTAAACACAACTTATTGGTTATATAAACACCTTATTAGGACTCATTGGTGCCAACTAACCCTCATTGTCCCTAAACCCACTTTATTGTGCCATCATTGGTCCTAAACACAACGTATTGGTTATATGCACACATTAGTGGGACTCATTGGTCCCAACTAAACACACCTTATTGGGCGATAATTGGTCGTAAACACAACTTATTGGTTATATACACACTTTATTGGGACTCATTGGTCCCAACTGACCCTCATTGCCCTTAAACACACATTATTGGGCCATCATTGGTCCTAAACACAACTTATTGGTTATATAAGACACACCTTACTAGGACTTATTGGTCCCAACCGACCCTCATTGCCCTACTAAACACACCTTATTGGGCCATCATTGGTCCTAAACACAACTTATTGGTTATATACACACCTTAGTGGGACTCATTAGTCCCAACTAAACACACATTATTGGGCCATCATTGGTCCTAAACACAACTTATTGGTTATATACACACCTTACTAGGACTTATTGGTTCTAACCGACCCTCGTTGCCCTACTAAACACACCTTATTGGGCCATCATTGGTCCTAAACATAATTTATTGGTTATATACACACCTTAGTGGGACTCATTAGTCCCAACTAAACACACCATATTGGGCCATAATTGGTCGTAAACACAACTTATTGGTTATATAAACACCTTATTAGGACTCATTGGTGCCAACTAACCCTCATTGTCCCTAAACCCACTTTATTGTGCCATCATTGGTCCTAAACACAACGTATTGGTTATATGCACACATTAGTGGGACTCATTGGTCTCAACTAAACACACCTTATTGGGCCATAATTGGTCGTAAACACAACTTATTGGTTATATACACACTTTATTAGGACTCATTGGTCCCAACGGACCCTCATTGCCCTTAAACACACATTATTGGGCCATCATTGGTCCTAAACACAACTTATAGGTTATAAAAGACACACCTTACTAGGACTTATTGGTCCCAACCGACCCTCATTGCCCTACTAAACACACCTTATTGGGCCATCATTGGTCCTAAACACAACTTATTGGTTATATACACACCTTAGTGGGACTCATTAGTCCTAACTAAACACCCATTATTGGGCCATCATTGGTCCTAAACACAACTTATTGGTTATATACACACCTTACTAGGACTTATTGGTTCTAACCGACCCTCATTGCCCTACTAAACACACCTTATTGGGCCATCATTGGTCCTAAACATAATTTATTGGTTATATACACACCTTAGTGGGACTCATTAGTCCCAACTAAACACACCATATTGGGACATAATTGGTCGTAAACACAACTTATTGGTTATATAAACACCTTATTAGGACTCATGGGTGACAACTAACCCTCATTGTCCCTAAACCCACTTTATTGTGCCATCATTGGTCCTAAACAAAACGTATTGGTTATATGCACACATTAGTGGGACTCATTGGTCCCAACTAAACACACCTTATTGGGCGATAATTGGTCGTAAACACAACTTATTGGTTATATACACACTTTATTGGGACTCATTGGTCCCAACGGACCCTCATTGCCCTTAAACACACATTATTGGGGCATCATTCGTCCTAAACACAACTTATTGGTTATATAAGACACACCTTACTAGGACTTATTGGTCCCAACCGACCCTCATTGCCCTACTAAACACACCTTATTGGGCCATCATTGGTCCTAAACACAACTTATTGGTTATATACACACCTTAGTGGGACTCATTAGTCCCAACTAAACACACATTATTGGGCCATCATTGGTCCTAAACATAATTTATTGGTGATATACACACCTTAGTGGGACTCATTAGTCCCAACTAAACACACCTTATTGGGCGATAATTGGTCGTAAACACAACTTATTGGTTATATAAACACCTTATTAGGACTCATTGGTGCCAACTAACCCTCATTGTCCCTAAACCCACTTTATTGTGCCATCATTGGTCCTAAACACAACGTATTGGTTATATACACACCTTAGTGGGACTCATTAGTCCCAACTAAACACACATTATTGGGCCATCATTGGTCCTAAACATAATTTATTGGTTATATACACACCTTAGTGGGACTCATTAGTCCTAACTAAACACACCATATTGGGCCATAATTGGTCGTAAACACAACTTATTGGTTATATAAACACCTTATTAGGACTCATTGGTGCCAACTAACCCTCATTGTCCCTAAACCCACTTTATTGTGCCATCATTGGTCCTAAACACAACGTATTGGTTATATGCACACATTAGTGGGACTCATTGGTCCCAACTAAACACACATTATTGGGCCATCATTGGTCCTAAACATAATCTATTAGTGATATACACACCTTAGTGGGACTCATTAGTCCCAACTAAACACACCATATTGGGCCATAATTGGTCGTAAACACAACTTATTGGTTATATAAACACCTTATTAGGACTCATTGGTGCCAACTAACCCTCATTGTCCCTAAACCCACTTTATTGTGCCATCATTGGTCCTAAACACAACGTATTGGTTATATGCACACATTAGTGGGACTCATTGGTCCCAACTAAACACACCTTATTGGGCGATAATTGGTCGTAAACACAACTTATTGGTTATATACAACAATTTATTAGGACTCATTGGTCCCAATGGACCCTCATTGCCCTTAAACACACATTATTGGGCCATCATTGGTCCTAAACACAACTTATTGGTTATATAAGACACACCTTACTAGGACTTATTGGTCCCAACCGACCCTCATTGCCCTACTAAACACACCTTATTGGGCCATCATTGGTCCTAAACACAACTTATTGGTTATATACACACCTTAGTGGGACTCATTAGTCCCAACTAAACACACATTATTGGGCCATCATTGGTCCTAAACACAACTTATTGGTTATATACACACCTTACTAGGACTTATTGGTTCTAACCGACCCTCGTTGCCCTACTAAACACACCTTATTGGGCCATCATTGGTCCTAAACATAATTTATTGGTTATATACACACCTTAGTGGGACTCATTAGTCCCAACTAAACACACCATATTGGGCCATAATTGGTCGTAAACACAACTTATTGGTTATATAAACACCTTATTAGGACTCATTGGTGCCAACTAACCCTCATTGTCCATAAACCCACTTTATTGTGCCGTCATTGGTCCTAAACACAACGTATTGGTTATATGCACACATTAGTGGGACTCATTGGTCCCAACTAAACACAACTTGTTGGGCCATAATTGGTCGTAAACACAACTTATTGGTTATATACACACTTTATTGGGACTCATTGGTCCCAACTGACCCTCATTGCCCTTAAACACACATTATTGGGCCATCATTGGTCCTAAACACAACTTATTGGTTATATAAGACACACCTTACTAGGACTTATTGGTCCCAACCGACCCTCATTGCCCTACTAAACACTCCTTATAGGGCCATCATTGGTCCTAAACACAACTTATTGGTTATATACAACACCTTATTAGGACTCATTGGTGCCAACTAACCCTCATTGTCCCTAAACCCACTTTATTGGGCCATCATTGGTCCTAAACACAACGTATTGGTTATATGCACACATTAGTGGGACTCATTGGTCCCAACTAAACACACCTTATTGGGCCATAATTGGTCGTAAACACAACTTATTGGTTATATACACACTTTATTGGGACTCATTGGTCCCAACGGACCCT
>JBCNJP010010958.1:0-19192 GCA_039602395.1 Deinandra increscens subsp. villosa
AATAAAACACTAAAATAGATTCGAGGGTTCCGACACACCTTCGGGTGTACCCACGCAACACATTTCGGACATGCTTGTTATGTATGCTAGCATCATCGCAGGGCGTAGCCGGCTAATTGGTGACATCCTGGTCGATGCGGTTCCTTTTAGTTCTACCAATCAATCATCAACAAGCATACTACATATGTAGGGAATTAAAAACGAGTTATGAGCTTCGAATATAAAATCGATGCATGCATCAAAACACTTCAGACTATGATCTAAACACATGCATGTATCCAAAATCGTCATCTAACACAAGAATCAACATGCATGTAATCATCAAGACCAAAACACCAAAACCGAGTATGTATCCATAGAAAAACCAAAATATAATATATATATATATATATATATATATATATATATATATATATATATATATATATATATAAGGAGAGGATCATTTGAGAACCAATTGGGTTTGAGAACTAAAAAGAACTAATTTGAACCACAAGTTTATTTACATGTATCCCCCCTCCCATGAATTGTAGTGGTTCCCCCGTGAAATGTGTGGTTGAGATTTAGTTCTCAAAAGTTCTCAAAATAAAAAGTTCTCATTTGAACCTAACCCTATATATATATATATATATATATATATATATATATATATATATATATATATATATATAGGGTAAGGATCATGTGAAAACAACTTTTATTGCGAAAACACGAAAACAAATATTAAAACCTCTATAACTTTTTCATACGTTAATATTTTTATAAAAATTTTGCACCAAAATCCTTAAAATTATGTTATCTTTAGTTATGGGAAAAAATTTAAAAAATAATCAAATTTTTTTAAAAATTATTATTGCACAGGTGCAATAATTTTTATTATTATTATTATTGCACATATGCAATAATATTAAAACCTTTATAACTTTTTTCATATGTTAAAATTTTTTATAAAAAATTGCACCATAAATCTTATAATTCTGTTATCTTTAATTCTGGAGAAAATTAAAAAAAATCAACGTTTTTTTTATTTTTTTATTATTGCACATGTGCAATAAAAATTTATTATTGCACATGTGCAATAATATTAAAACCTCTATAACTTTTTCATACGTTAATATTTTTGATAAAAAATTGTACCATAGATCTTATAATTCTGTTATCTTTAATTCTGGAAAAAATTAAAAAAAATTAACTTTTTTTTGTTAATATTGCACATGTGTAATATAATTAATACGTATTATTGCACATGTGCAATAATAAAAAAAATCATGAAATTTTATATTTTTAATTTTTTTTCCCAGAATTAAAGGTGACATAATTTTAAGACTTTTGGTGCAAATTGTTTTAAAAAATATTATCGTATGAGGAAGCTATAGAGGTTTTAATATTTGTTTTCTTGTTTTCGCAATAACATCTTGTTTTTATTTGATCCTTCCCCTATATATATATATATATATATATATATATATATATATATATATATATATATATATATATAGGGGGTGGTTATGGTGAAAACCACTCTGAGTTGGGAAACTTTTGAAACTCTTCAAAAACGAGGTCAAAAAGTTTTTTTTTTTTTGCTTCGATTTTTTTATGGTGGTTCTTTAGGTTATAGGCTACCCCTAGGTGGAAAAATAAAATAAAAAACGGCTCGGGGATTTTTTTAAAAAAATCTCAAAAAACGGTTGTTACATATGTACACAATGTTACATATGTAACAAAACCGTTTTTTTAGATTTTTTTAAAAAACATCCCCGATGGTTTTTTTTAAATTTTTTTCCACCCAGGCGTAGCCTATAACCTAAAGAATCACCATAAAAAATTGAAGGAAAAAGAAACTTTTTGACCCCGTTTTTTAAGAGTTTTGAAAGTTTTTCAACTCGGAGTGGTTTTCATTTTACCCTTTCTCTCTCTCTCTCTCTCTCTCTCTCTCTCTCTCTCTCTGTATATATATATATATATATATATATATATAGGATTAGGATCTTGCGAAAACACATATTAAAACCCATATAACTTTTTCATACGTTAACGATTTTCATAAAATTTTGCGCCAAAAGTTTTAGAATTACGTTATCTTTAATTCTGCAGCAAAATATTTTTAAAAAATAAACGTTTTTTTCGTTTGATGCACATGTGCACCATTATCACTAGTATTGCACAAAAAACGAATTATCATGCGAAAAAACACCCTTTATGTTAAAAACACTAAAACATTTATGATACTAATGATAATGATATATAGTGCACATGTGTATCATATAATTAAAAAAGTTATAAAATGTTATTTTTTTTCTTTAAATCTAAAGATAACACAACTATAAGATTTAAGGTACAATTTCTTTTTAAACATATTAATGTATACCACTTGTATGAGGGTTTCTTTTTGTGTGATGCACTTGTGCATTATTCAATAAAAACGCAAAAACATTATGGAAATATATGACATATGGTGCGACTTAGAAAAAAATTATTAACTCATACTAATAGTATGAGTTTTTTTGTGATGCACGTGTGCACCACACACACACAAAAACGTTAATTTTTTTTAGTTTTTATAGGATTAAAAATAATTTAATTTTAAGATTTTTGGTGCAAATTTTTTTAAAAAAAAATATATTAACGTATGAAAAGGTTATGTAGGCTCTAAGATTTGTTTACGCAGTCCTCAGAGCATTCATGGTAGGTTCTCTGAAAAATATGTGAGTGTAACTGCAATATTTGATGTTTGGTTTGAGTGGTTGTGAGTAGAGGAGATATGAAAAGTTTAGCAAATCTGCATATTTAATTAAAAAAACTAATGGTTTGCTAAAATTTGGGATTGGAAGAGAGAGAAAATGTAATGATAAAGGTATAAAAAGTATTATTTAGAGTAAATTACGGCTATAGTCCCTGTGGTTTGCACGTTTTACGGCTATAGTCCCTGAGCTTCTATTTTTACACATATAGTCCCCAAGGTTTAGGGGTCTGTTACACCGGTGGTCCCTGGGGCTAACGAATGTTAAATTTTTATGTTAAATTTATTAAAATGACGACTCTACCCTTGTATTTAAAATACTAAAAACAAAAAAAAAACAAAAAATACTATCCTACCCCCACCCTCATCTTCATCAATTCACCCATCCTATTTTCACTTCAACCTTACGACCAACCAACGCCACATCCACCCGTCACCGCCACGGTCTCCGGTTGCTCACCATTAAATCGTCATCCACCCACCATATAATAACAAAAGAAAAAAGATGGGGCCTCAATCATCATTTCCATCCACCACGACCACCATTTTTGTCCACCACCATCATATCCGACCATCGGCACAACCAATCCGGTAACATTCTCAATCATCGTCTCCGGTGAAATTTCATCGGCGAATGCACCAATTGCGATTGAATATTTGTGGAAAATCTTATTTCAACCACTTGAAAAATCCTATCCATCGATCCCTGTTTTCTGATTCACTCCTAATTTGGCCGGACTGAAATTGAACCCACCTCGCCGGTGAAATGCGTTAGCGACTAAAATTGAACCACCTTCGCCGGTGAAATTTGTGCCCAACCACAGTCAAGGAATCACCTGTGTGTGTGTGTGGTCGAAGCATTTGAAATATACACCATCCTCAATTCTCGCTAACTTGCAGTCACCAGTGAATCATCTTCTCAAAAATGTGGTTTGGCTAACTTGCAGTCACCATCCATATCCACACCGGTAACACCTAACTTGCAGTCATCGCTGGTGCTAGGCAAGCTATGGAGTCGGAAACTAAATTCCAAATTCGTGGGCGTGCTAGATCGTAGATTAAAATGACTCTAAAATTAGCCCCAGTGATAACCCTCCTTATTTCAAAATAAGCAACACCGTGATTCACACCTACAATTCGGCTCCGATGTTATAGGTTTTTCCGAGGTCCACGTGAATCGATTTGGGGTTTTGGGGTGTTCCAATGATCACTGAAAGAGTGTGGTTCCAATCAGTCAATAGCTTGATAGTGATCGCCTGATGGTTTCAATAAGTCTATGGCCTGTGGTCGGATTCACTAACCGTCGACGAAATGAGCTCCGGTAATGTCGACGAGAAAAGTCAGAGAAAGAAGATGGAGAAAGAAGAAAAGTCAATTGCTTCATTATATTGAGTATTTAATATATAGGTGGGCCCCACAATTTAAATCCTTCTTTTTAGAATTAAATTTATTTTAATATTTAAAGGGAGGGTATAATGGTCTTTTCACACACTTAACAAAAAATTTTAACGTTCGTTAGCCTTAGGGACCAAAGTCGTAACGAGCCGGAAAAGGTTAGGGACCAAAGCCGTAATAAACGAAGTTTAAGGACTTTAGGTGAAAAACATGCAAACCACAGGGACGAAAGACGTAATTTACTCTATTATTTAATTATGGTTGTGAGTGAAAAAAAAAGAGAAAAAGTAATAATAAAATTATAAATTATAAAGATGGGGATGGAGAACCTGTTGTGAATGCTCTCACAAAAAGTGAGTGTTTTCGTAAGATCTTTCCCTTATATATATGGGTTAGGATCCTACGAAAACACATTTTATTATGAAAACTGCGAAAACAAATAGTAAAACCCACGTAACTTTTTCATACGTAAACGGTTTTTCATAAAATTTGCTCCAAAAGTCTTAAAATTACGTTATCATTCTGGAGCAAAATATTTAAAAAAAACGTAACTTTTTTTTTCGTGTGATGCACATGTGCATCATATAATTAAAATAAAGTTATAAAATGTTATTTTTTTTCTTTAATTCTAAAGATAACACAACTATAAGATTTAAGGTGCAGTTTCTTTATAAACCTATTAATGTATATCACATGTATGAGTATTTTTTATTTTTTTTTGTGTGATGCACATGTGCATCTGAAAGTACCTAGAAGGATCTTACTACTACGTGATTCGGTCACAACGATTACAACGAAGTAAATAAAGCTTGGCTTTATTGATTCACAAAGAGATTACAATATCTAAAGAGAGAACACCTTAGAACACACACAGTTAAAATGATGAAACTCACATAACTTCTGAACTCTCTCTAACACGGCCTATTTATACTAAGCATTAAGCCCAATGTACCATCCAACGTACCATTGGTACGTTGGCTCCGTACCAACTGATACGGACCTTGGTACGTACACCTTAAGACTCACTCAAATAGCTCTGACCTAGATACAATACACGAGACACAAGGTAGCATAGGAATATGCTCTAGTGTATCTAGCTATCTATCTATCGTATTCCAACTAAACTTCAGTCTTCAATCTTCAGCATCGCTGCGTTCGATCTTCAAATTAAAATCTTGTCAGAAATAGAGCTTGCATGGCTGGATCATTTTTGAACAATCTTTGAACTTCAAGATCCACTTGTGAAAAATATTACAAACTCTCCTTTCACCATGCTTGAGTCTTGTCACACAAAACCTGCAATTTCAGAAGACAGAAACGCGGCTTTCTTTTTCTTTTGAAAATTAATTTAATCTTGGCGCAAAACTCTTTTTCTTTTGAAAATTAATTTAATCTTGACGCAAAACTTCTCTTCGAGAATCCAAGATATAGATTTGAAATCATAACTTTGTATCTTGTATCGATCGGTCGAAAACAAATAAAGAAACAAAATCTTTTTGGCTTTTTGAAACTTTACATCAAAACACTCCGAAAATCTTTTTGAATATTTCTAAATTTATGCTAAAACACACCTAAAATCTTTTGGATTTTATCATATACGAAATATAAATACAATACTGAATCAGACACTATTTTTGTCTTTTGTGAGAAAGATCACAACTTGGGATCATATTAAACATAACATGCTGAACTACACTTCAATTTCTACTACTTCAGCACACAAGTCATGTCAATTACTAGTATAATTTGTTCATCTTAAACTCAGGCACAATCATACTCATAACATCTGTATATGTTATTGTATTGATTAGGTTTGCTTTTGACCAGTGTACCCCACACTATCAGACATACTCAGATATGTATTTGCATATCACACTTTGTGATTTCACTTGTGATTTAACACATAGTGATTGTATTCATGATATCATGAACTGTGTTCCATGCAAAAAGAAATAAGAACGTTAAATCGTCTACCTTAAGGTCGATCTTCCGATACACAGATAAGGCCTCGGATTTAACAAAATAAAAAAATAAAAACAAGTTGAATTGTATAATCCAACAACAATCAGGTCGGTACTCCCGTACACGCAGAGAAAGTCTGATGAGTTATACGAAACACCAAAGAAAATAAAGCAGAACGTCAAACGAACAACAATCAGGTCGGTCTTGTGGACACGCAAAGAAAGTCCGGTCATTTGACAAAATAAATAAAATCAAACAAGTTTAAATCTTTGCAAAATGAACACATATATACACAATTACTTCTCATTTTCTTTTTCACACATCTTTTTCTTGATATCTTGAGATACGATTTCAAGATGTTATCCACTTGGTTAAGCATTTGTATTTGATGTATCTCACATCTGAATATTTTCTGAATTAATTCCGAGCCTACCAAGCACATCGAACAATGATCTTATGGCTTTTTCAAATAGTTTATACATGAGTCAGACACGTAAGCCAATGTACCATCATTTTCCAATTATGTCGGATACAATTTCTCATTTTTCAATGTTTTTGTATTTTCTGTTTTTCAATGTTTTTTATTTTTCCAATTTCTCCCTCCTTAAAATGAAAACTCTATTTTTGGATTTTTCATTTTAACAAAAACACAAAGACACTATTTTTTGTTTTTCAATTTTCTCCCCCTAAACTACATACAGAATGTAAAAGAAAGAAAATTGACCTTTCGATACTGATACTTTTCAGTTTTTAGCTTTCAAATGTTCAGTTTTGTAATATAAAGCATTCAATTTAAGTTACGCAGGAAACTCCACTATCAATAACTGCTTGAAGCTTGAACTTCACAATCACCGACATATCTTCTTGAAGAAACATGCACACTGGATTTAAATGATTAGTATTCAAATGAACCAAAGCACACAGCTTCTGGTCGACCAGTATCTTCCATAAAATCATTTGTAGCGGTGCGGACCACCTTAGGTCGCCACTGCATTTTTGCTTTTCCATTTTAGCAGAGTTATCATCCGGTGATGAACCACCAACACTAGAATCAAATTTGAAAAATTATTTCTTTTGAGATTTAGATTTGGATGGTGTTGACTCAGTAAAAATTTTGCCTGATTCATCAATAAATGTGGTAGATTTGTTAGAAAAATGTCTTTTTGACAATTTCAGGACAATCCTGTGCCATGTGTCCCTTTCGGTGACATTGATATCACAAACGATATGATCGTTTAGTTTGTGGTTTGCCCTGAAATGTATGACATTTATCATCATACTCAGATCTATCAGAATAATCGTCAAAAACTTGAAACCTATTTGCGTGCACCCATTTTGAAGTAGAACTTCGAGGTGTGGAATTCGATCCAGACGACGAAAATTCTTTCGGAGAACTTTCAGATGAATCCTTCTTCTTTTGTTTCCCCTGAATCCCTTCTCCATGGTTGAAATGAATACCTGAGCCAAATGATAGATTTGTTCAAGATTTGTGTCTTTCTTTTCTTTTGGAGCTTTCTTGGGCATTTTCTTCTTGTCTTGCTTCTCAAATCTCTGAATAGTATTACCCAAACCTGATTGTTTGTAACCGGGTAATCTTGACAATTCAACTTGAGATTTTGAAAAACCAGCTTTAGCAGTTTGATTGAATGAAACTATAATATCCTTTAATTTGTTAGCTTTAACTAGCTTAGTAGCAGTCTTTTCTTCATTCAACCGCTTTTCATCTTTTTCAATTTGTTTCTCCACTTTCTTGTTGGAAACCTTTGGTTTCTTCTTCTCATATTTCTCAGATACAAATTCAGAATAATCTCCAGTTATATCAGAAACATGAATATCAGCTAGAGCATCAGATTGAATAACTGGATGTGGGATTTGATTATACTCTTCGCTCCCAAAAACTTTCTTGAAATTCTCATCTTTGCACATATAACTTGTGAATGAATGTGAATTCTTCAGATTATTCAACTGTCTTTTAAGGTTCAAAACTGATATCTTTTTCTGAGCTTCACCCAATGCCTTCTCTGAATCAATTAATTGTTCCGAAGCTCTGTTGAATAAAAACTTTTCTTGTCGCATATGATCATGGGCATCATACACCTCTTGTGTCACTTTGTCCACCTGCCCTTTATAAATCTCAACATTCCTTGTCAACAATTTGTTATCATTTATCATATTTGTGACTTTATCTAGTAATTTAGAATGTTCCACTTGACGATCATTCTCCTTAACAATAACTTCATCATAAACTTTCTGAAGTTCATCATTAGATTTCTGAAGTAAATCCAACTTTGCTTTTGATTTGGTAAACAAAGCGTCAAAATCTTCAGTGACAACTTTTGCTTCCGTCTCCCACTTTTCAGCATTTTTAACTAATTCTTCATTCTCAATTTGTAATTTAAATTTTTTTCTTTCTCTTCAACAACTATCACATCTAATCTTTTAGGAGCTCAACAAACTCTTCCATCAAAATATTCTTTTCCTTGACTAATTTCTCATTTATCTTGAGAATCTCATCATAATCTTCAAACTTCTTTGTGAAACTTTCTAATTCTTCTTCCTTCTTTGTCTTTTCAACAACCAACTAACCCTTCCTTTTCTTGAACCAAATCTTGAATCTTTCTATCTTTTTTAGCACAAAATTCATAAATTGATTCGTAACCACTAACACTGGAATTAGAATCACTTGTATCAACTTGCACAGTTGCCATAAATGCATATTCATCGGGAAAATCCTTAGACCAATCATAACCTTCTTCAGTTTGATATATCATAGCTTTAACATCTTTATTGTGATCATGCGTATCCGAAGTATGTGACAACCGGACCTAAAAATCAGGTCAAATCTCTCTCCGTTGACTTTTGTTGACTTTCTAGTTACGTGCTTTACTGCTTTAAATTGCATGATTAACTGTGAATGAATAACCGATTAACCGATATGAAAATTCGCGTTGAAAAACTGTGAATTATGAATATAACATATTATTATTAATGGAATTTTAATAATAAGAAATTAAATATAAAGTTTGACATTTTATATTTTATCAAACCGTTATAAACTGATAAAACGTTTTACGAACTTAAAACAAGCGTTACGTTGTCAAGACTTAGCCGAATTACCAAACGTTTAGCCTATTGGGCCCGGTAAGCCCATTAAGCCCAAACTAACCCCGATTGACCCGAAAATTTAACCGAAGGTTCGCCTTGACTAATCGAGTAAAACCCCCAACCCGGATACCCGACCCGCGGCCCGTATCGCATTGGGCCGAACCGGCCTAATTCCTTTTCTTTTTCTCCTTCATGGCCCGAACCGAGAACCCGGCCCGACCCGGTCCGAACCCAACTCGACTGGGCTCGGCCCAGCCCCACTCGCGGACCCAACTGGGCTTCGGCCCAGTCGCCTTTTCCAAATCGAATGGGCTACGGCCCATTCCCGCCCATTCCCCTTTTCTTTTTCTGATTTGGGCTTCGGCCCAAATAAAAACAAGTTTAAATAAAATTTGTTTTAAGCCTAATGTTTATAACATTTATAAAACTTAACCAATTCTTTAACCACTTATATTTTTATAAACTTGGGTTAACAATGTTTATAAAAATAAAAATCATCATTCAATGGGATAAAATATAATTGGTTTATATTTTAAAAAGTTATGAATTTATTAAACTCTTAACCACCTTTTATTTTATAAAAGCTCCTAAACTTTTATAAAATTTATAAAACAATTAACCTACTCTTGGGTTTAACTAGAAGGCTTGAGAGATTGACAACACACTATAAACCATTGTGTAATTACCTTGATTAGGCTATAAAAGAGAGCCTAAGTGCCACCCTTGGTTCCCCACACCCAAACATCTCTCTCTTGCTCCCTCCCTTGAAACCGGCCGACCACCACCCCCCCCCCCCTTCCCTGCCGCCGCCGCCGGCAGCCACTGCCCAGCCACCCGCCGCCGCAGCCCAGCCGCCGGACGCCGCCCCCCTCGCCGGAATCCGCCACCAACACCTCCTCTTTCTCTCGGTTTCTTGAACTCACTTTTGTGAGTCTCCTACACCTCTTTTCTCCTTGTTTTCTATCATGTTATTACCCATGATCAACCTCTCAAGTCTTGACAACCTAAACACATTAACACTCATGAAATCTAGATCAAAATGTTCATATATTTCTATCTTGGAATGCTTGCTTGCAACAACTAACACAACTCTCTCTTAACCTCCATTTCTTTCAAAGATCCAAGATGGTGAAACACTTAGTGAAACCTTATGGCTAGTAGCTCAAGTGCACCTAGATCTAAGGAAATCCAAGGATTTCTTAGTTAGTTGTTTGCAAATCCAAGCCACTTCACATTCATGTTAAATGGAAAATAAATGACTAATGTTACATGTTTATTTCTTATGCACTTTGGTCCTAACACATGTTTAGTGTTAGTTGATTTATTTATCTTTTCATGTCCTAACATTAATATGTTAGTTGATTGTTGTTATATATATTTTGTCCTAACATATAAATATGTTAGTTGATTGTTTATTATTTTATGTTATTTATTAAAAAATGGTAACTAACAATATAATCCATGTTATATTATGTTAACTAGTTTCATGAAATAATGATGGACAAATATATATATAGACTTAAACATGGATCTTGGACCAAAAATCACTAAGTATAGTGATTTATAAAAATGGACATATGACACCTTTTCTAAAAATGATTTTTGTAACATGTTTAATGTGTTATAAATACTATGACAAAAAGAATATATGTTCTTACTAGATTTAGTAAGAAATGAATTTATGTCAAATGATTAAAGTTGACATAAATACTTGGGTTTATTACAAGTTTTAACCTTTCTAAAACTTGCTAAAAATAGACATTTTTATAAAAAGATATTTTATAAAAAATTTTATCAAGACAAATAAAGACTTAAAAGTTTTCATGGATTTATTTCATTACTTTGAGGAATCAAAGTAATTAAAATAAATAATACGTTGCGTAGTAATAAAACCGGGACCGCACGGCGATATACGCGAAAACGTAAAACTTGTCTTATTTTTATTAAAACGACGTAATGTTTTAATAAATCAAACGTTATAAATCCAAGCGTCGTCATAAATACTTTATCAACGTTTTCTATTTAATATTTCATGAACTTGAAATATTATTTAATTTTTGGAAATGTTTTAGAATATTAAAAGTCTTAAATAATTATTCAATTATTTACAAGATTTTGCCACCATGATTATTTATTCCAAAAATAATTATCTTTAAAAAAAATAATAATAATTGACATTATTATTTTGGTCCAAGGTTCATGACTCGTTTAAACTGATTAACTGTCTATTTACGTTATATTTATTTGATATAAATATAAACCGTCGTAAATCGGTTTACAATAATTAACAAGTCCTTTCCTAAACAAAAACGGAATAACGTCAAGACTTGACCGGTATCACTTGGGTGACTTATGTTACTCAAATGATCATAGACCTTATGCATATGTTATTTAATTATTTAGGGCGTTACGTGCTACCGTCCTTCACTGCTTAATTACCGATTATCTGCTAAACCTGTGAGTTTCACGGCCCCATTTTCCTTTTAACTGTTTTATACTTGGGGGAGAAATCATGAAAACTGATTAAATGCTTTTTACTTAATATTATGGTTTACTTGTTAGCCATATGACTACTTGTTCTCTTACTGATTGCCCAACTTGGTACATTATCGTTATAAACGTTTGTACAACCGAAATCCCATCATTAACTGATTTCAATTAGTTCTGCACGAAACGATAGCTAGTGAATAGATCTATTTGGGTTGACAACCCTACCCTAACTGGTAGCTCCAGTTCTGACTCCGGATTGTCTGGGGGTACACGTCAGTTATTCTGCTCTGTTTAACATCTCTGGGCAAGAGATGCCGGGTGGGTAAACCGTTAGTATTTGAAATCAAAGTTCAGGTGAGATCATACAACCACAACAATAAACCCTGATAATATTTAAGTATACCGAAAACTGTTTTACAACTGTTTAACTATCGAGTCCTAAACCTGTGAACCTCACCAACTTTATATTGACCCGTTTTACATTCATGATTTCTTAGGTAATTGACAAGACTTTCTGAAGACATGCAAATGGGGCTTACAAATGCTATCGGACCTGTTCTTGGAGTCATAGTCCCAACTATCCAATTTAACCGTTTCATGCTTTTAATAATTATTTAAGACTTATGTTTTCAAAATGTAAGACATTAATGTTTCCACTATCTTTTCCGCTGCAATGAAATGAATTAATGTTTTATGAAGTTTTTAAATTATTAGAAGTTGTTCTATGTATCCTCGACTATGATTCCATTCTCGGCTCACACCCGATTCCGTTGATCGGGGTGTGACAAACAGGAAGAATAGAACCGGATGAACTAGAGTTCTTCAGGATCAAGAGTAATTATTCAGTAATAGAACAGGATGAACTACAGTTCTTCAGGATGAACCGGATAAACTAGAGTTCTTCAGGATGAACTATATATACTATAGTTGTTATTTCTGGTCGTAGTCTATTGGATATTCCCATGTATTTGAACCCATTATCTAGTGAATTAAAATCATTCTGGTTGAATACAATTCTCTATACACTAATATTTAGTCACACAACCTAATATATATATGTAGAAGACTATAACCTTAGGGAGAAGATTTCATCCGGATTGATAGAAGATGAACAGAAACGGATGAAAATACATTATATTAAATTAAAAATCAATTCATTACATAAAAGGGAAAAGAAGCGGCTGAAGACAAATCCCTCTTTGCTTTCTCACATGGTTGCTTTAACAAACACAATTACATACACATAATCCAAAGGGGGTATGATTCCATTAATACATTGATCTATAAAATTACAACTTTAAAACTACTAACTTAAAGGGAAAAGAAGCGGCTGAAGACAAATCCCTCTTTGCTTCTCACATGGTGCTCTAGAGAGATTGTCTGAGAATCATCATATAACGGCTACTTGCTGCTTTCTCACATGCACTTGCTTCTGATCAACTGAAAATGGTGAAGAAGTGGCTGGAAGAAATCAGGTTCATGGGGCCAGAAGCGAGAGAAGCACCTGGACAATACAGGTGTTGCAAACCACAACATGTGCCGGCCCTTGCCGCTGACTTTACAAAATTATATAATAACTTAAAATCTGCTCCCAGGAGTTATGAAGCCGAAACCCTTGGTGTCGTTGAACCACTTCACGGTACCTGATTTCCTACCGCCTTCGTCCGCCATTTTTGTTTTCAGATTGTCTGGGGCTGAGGGAACTAAAAATGGTGAAGAAGCATCTCTTTTGCTACATCTCCTACATCGTTCCCCTTCCACAATCCAACATCGTTATCCAGGCCATTTGAGTGATTGGTACCACCCAATGTTGCAACTAAAGTTAGATCTATTATTAATAACAATAATAAATCATAATTTATCAAGCACGTTATAAATTAATCAAGGAATGAGTAAAAGAAAAAAAGGAGGGTAGTGAGATCAACTACCTTGTTCAAGTTTAGGGTTGCAACAAACAGGGCATGCAAACCTCATATGGGCCCTTACTGCTGATTGTTATAAAATTATATAATAACTTAAAATCTGCTCTCAGTAAAGCATTTGTATGAACCATTAGAGACTCCTCGTCTCCATGGTTTCCACAATAACTTAAAATCTTCTCCCAGGAGATACAGAGCGCAATCTTTCCCTGCATAAGAAAAAATTACCAAATCTGAGACGAAAATTTAAATCGAACTTCAGTGGTGAAGATGATAACTTACCGTTTTCCACATACGGATGACACCAATTCCACATTTTTTTTCCGGCGATGATGGACGAAAAGCAGAGAGAGAGAGATTGGGAGAAAAGGGGCATGGTGGAGATGATGATGAAAACTAATACAGAGATATAAGTAAATGAAATAATCATGATTACAAGCGCCGTCGACTGTTTGTCTTCTTTTAGCCACCTAAAATTAATATACCGTGACCATTTGTCACAATTTGTCACGCAACCAATGTTTAATATGAGTGGCCATATCACAAGATAATAAAAAATGATAAACATATAAACACAAATCTTCTCTTTTTCGCCACGCGTTTAATATTACCGTGACCATAAAATAGATTTTTGTCACTCACAACATACCATTTAGTCACGGTTAATATATGTGGCCATAGGTAATAGATTTTTGTCACTCACAACCTACCGTGACCATTAGTCATCTAATATTTAGTCACACAACCTAATAACAGTGGCCATATGTACTAGCTTTTAGCCACATAACTAAGTAAAAAGTGTGGCCATTGCTCACATTTAGCCACACATAATATATACTTAATAGTTTTGTTTTCTTTTAATTTACTAAGTAATAAAATCTACTCTTTCGTCACACAACATTATTTAAGCGTGGCCATACATTCCTTTTTGGTCACACGAATAAAAAATCATAAAAATTTCGTCGCCGTTTGGTGCATTTCGCCACTCTTTTTTAAGTGTGACAAATAAGTGCCACATGTTTTTGTAAAACAGTGGCTAAAGCCACTACAACTGATTGTTGTTGTCACATAAACAAAAAAATACGTGGCTAAAAGGGTCCAAAGGCTATATATTTGGCCACGGGTACAAAATATATGTGGCTAAAACGAGAATTTCTTACCTTTGGCCACGTTTTTTTACAAAACAGTGGCTATGCGATATCAAAAAAACCGTGGCCAAAGCCACTTTTTGACGTAGTGTATTGAAAAACCTCTTTCTACATTTGCCCTAATTCTAACATCGATCTTGAGAAAGGAGACCACACAGAGTCGAAGTCGGAAATGTAAAGCCACAAACATCGATCTTGAGAAAGTGAAATCGTCCTTTTTGATCTTGAGAAATTGAAATCGTCCCTTTTTGACCTAATTCAAAAGGTGTAATCGTAGAGAAGTGAGTAGAGAAAGAAATTGGGCGGTAATGGTATTTGAAATTTGAATACAGCATCCACATCCAAATCAAGATACATACTCATATGTAATCTGCCCAACGACAAATATATGACTGGCTGAGCTCGATTTTGGTTCTTTCTCCTCGCTCAAGTGGTGATGATGATATTGTTTGGTTAATGTAGGTATGAACCATAAATCATTATTCGTCGGATTGAATATCTGCTTTCTTGGCTGTTATGTTATATTTATAGGTTTCTGATGCAAAAATTATCGGTGTTTTGTCAAAGGATGCAAGTTTCAAATTGGTTGGGGTTTCTGAAATTGTATTATGAAATTTGTTGATTTTGGTTTAGATAGAAGTTGAATCGGTATCCAAACACATCGTTGCTTCAAATTTGTTCATGATTAGCACACTTCTAATCTGCCTCCCAAATCCATGGTAATATAACTCAGAAGTTATTTTTTAACAGTTTTGTGTGTTTCATGGTGTTAATTAGTGTTTCTTTTGTTTTGCAGGGATCTAGGGTTGGAATGTTCATGTACCTAAGAAACAATAAGGTATAATATTTGTTTATATTTGTTTGAATTGATTTTCGCTTCATATTTCATGATTGTAGTCTTGTTAAGAGCTCCATGGGGTGTTTGGATTTGCTTCAAAGGTCATTTTTGCAACTTGATAAGTTTTGATCTGATTTATACTATTGAAGTTGCAACATTTCTTGATAAGTTTTCATTTGATTTATACTATTTATACTATTGTAATTTGCTACTACTGATATGTTGTTTGTGTTTGTATTTTCTTTGTTTAACCATTATTTTAGTGTGTTCTATGTTTTGAAGCATACATGGTTGTTTATATAGACTCCATACAGATCTTGTCTTTTTAAGCTTGATAGAATTTTAGTTTTTAAAAGGTTAGTGTCCATTAGTTGAGTCGATTTTAGTTTTACTAATTTTTTATTTCGTTTTGCAGGTTGTTTAATCTGCTTCTTATGTATCCTTGGATTATGATTAAGGATCCATTTTACAAACTGTCACTATATAATTATAATATGCTATCAAAATATGGATTTCCATTCGTTGATTGAAGTTTTTTGCTGATTTTTTATATGATCTATATGAAAATTGTTTAAAAGGCATAATGAATCGTTTGAGCTATGAGTTTGTGGTTTGTCAAGCTTCAAAGAAAGGTGCTCTGATTCTAAGTGAGGTACTCATACATCATTTAGTGCTCACATATTTATAATTTTAAATATTTAATCATTTTCCATGTTACATTTACATAGTTTGCAGGAGCAGCAAAGTCTCTTGGTGTAACGGTGCTTTTGGTAAATCCATGGAATGTTACAAGAGTAGCTTATTTGAATGCTACTACATATTTTCTATGATTTTAATTTTTTTAGGAACTGCTACAAATTGATATACTTTCACATATGGTGTTTTCTGCAAATCGAGTTTGATGTTAATTATCAGAAAGTTCTTGGAATTCACGAACCCTAATCTCCTTATGGGTTGTAATTGGGTACACTTCATTCACAGGTAATTTATGTTATTACTTCTATTTGAGCTTCTTTATGTTCTTAGTTGATTAATAGCTTCTTTATGTTCTTATTTGATTCATATTAATTGGTATTGTATCACACCATTTACGCAAATCATGTATTAAGACTTTTAAATAAGTTGTGTATGCTTGTATTATTGGTTTTTGACCTTGGTTAACCTCTGAAGGCAGCCTATACGTTGATATTTTATGATACGGTTTCTGTATTTTTTGTGATCTCACAATTGATGCATAATGTCTAATCTTAGGCAAACCGTGCAGTCATATTCTCCACATTGGACGTAAACTTGATAGTTGATGGCTTTTAACTTCTCACCTGTAGTTGTTTGTTAGCAAAGACTTTGCAGCCACCTGGGTTTGGTCTAACTGTAAGGACTGTTGCTGCTGGTCATACTTTGGAAGAACTACAAAAGGATCTTGATGGCTTGCTTTCATTGTGGAAAAGTACTACTGAACAAGCTCCATCTGCAGCCCTTGCAGCTGACGAAGGTGTTGAAGGTGCGATTCCTACTATGTTACATAGAGAAATGGGCCATACACTCTCTGTTGTCCAAGAGTATTTTAATCATAAGGTAATATTAGAAAAATAGTTGTTTAATGTCTAATATTTAGGCATCAGAAAATGTATTAATGCTCCATTCTCGGATAAAGTTCCCGATGGTTCCTGGGTAGGAATCCATTTTATAATCTGAATTTGTTAAAATATTATCAATATACTACTGTACTTTTTTAGTAACATGTTGTAATGTTTTTGTAACATTTAACCTGTGTTAGGTTGGGGCCACAGGGAAAGCATTGACAAATGTGATTGTTATTGATATTGGTGGAAGCTTTCTTGGCCCTTCGTTTGTGCACAGGGTAAGTTCTCGGATACTGGATGTTGTCAAGGAAAGCACCGGTGATTGGATGTTCTTAATAAAGAGTCGTCATCAAAGAAGGGGATTTAATGGGCTGTGATCAGAGTATAGCTGCTGCTGGTGATAAAAAAAGAGGATTTATATATCTATGTGGAATGCAGTGAATCAGGTTGCTTTTATGTGGTATTTAATTAGATTATGTTGCTGTTAGTGGTTAAAATTAAAGATATATATACATATATATATATATATCTATGTCGGAATTCTGCTAGAAATGGAAAGAAAAGTAAAGAGGTTTACTGGTTTTCTTGGTGGAGGTCTCAATCTTGGGTTGTGGAGGTGGGTGGTCATTATGTGTTTTCCTGGTGGTTTACGTATCGGTAAGTCGGGGAGCAGCGAGCTGCAGATCATTGCTGTCATTTATTTTCCTTCCAGGCGCTGCTGGTAACAGTTTGTAGATGTTGGTACCTGTCTGATATTTTTTGTGGATTTAATGGTTTAATTAGGTGATTTAGCATGCTGCTTATGTTTTCCTGGTTTGTGTAATATTATGGGCACATTTTGTTTATGCCATCAGAAACCTACAATGAACCTACTATCATATCTAAATCTGTATTCCATTGCAGGAACGATAGTGAAACCGATTCTGGTTCATAATTGTAGCGAAATGTGATTTGAAGGTGAAGAAGCACCAACACAAAGGTATAATCATAAATCATGATTAACCGGTATTGATTTTTGTTCCTATCCTTCCCAAATTGCTTTTCTTTTTGGCCAATTTGTTACATGATAATTAGTTTAATCATGTAGATTTACTGGAACTGATATGGGGATTAAAGAGTCTAATACAAAGCGGTGGCCCGAATCTAAGTTGGGATGCTTGAAGGTATTATTAAATCATATGTGTGGCAAATTGATGGAGGTAAACTTTTGCTTTTATATAAATTGTTTACGTTTAATTTTCTTATCTTTGTTGTTCTGCGAGTGTAGTGGGCTTTTCCTGATATAGTTGTATCATTAAGCCATACTATCAACCTCAAATGGAATACATCCCTCATCCCTGAGCACGGTTCTTTTAAATACAATACCAGCATTACACCTACATATGTAGTATTACACCTACATTTTCATTCTAATTCATTGTCTTCTTTTTGTTATGTATCAAATTACGAGTTTCTGTGATGGATTTTGATCAAGTTCATCTTTAACCACCTTTTGGGTTCTTGGTTTTTGAAATACCACCTGTTGGGTTAAAAGGTTTAATCTGTATGGCAAACAATGAAGGTTCTGTTGGAAACTCTTTAGAGGACATGTTAGTATGTTGCACCAATGGATATACCTGGGTGAAATGGGTTTTATAATTGTTTTATTGAGTAGTCACATATGTAAATGATTTTATATATGTGCACTTTTTCTTTGATCGTTTCCTATTTTTATTCATTTTTTTAAATAGGTCAAAGTTTTACTATAGTTTTTGACGTATGTATATTGTGGTTCTACAATTATTTGGTTTGGTGTTAAAGAAAGTTTTTATATGAATTGCTTAAATGTTTTTTTTCTTCACTAATTTGGATACTACTTTCCAGCCTTTGTAGTCATCTTTTTCCATTGCATTGTGTTGAAATTAAGAGTTTTTTTTGGTTGTTGTTCTTTTTTAGTTTTAAAAGATTGGTTCTAATAACATAGATTCTAGCAGGGGCATGACAAAAAAAGGGATACTCAAGGCCGGCTTAAA
>JBCNJP010010959.1:0-19172 GCA_039602395.1 Deinandra increscens subsp. villosa
GAAAGAAAACTAAAAACTAGTTACATGCATGTGTGATTCTCATGATTTTATGTGATTTCATGTGATTTTATGAAGTTAAAGAAGTTGCTTATGTTTGATCTTGGTAGTTTGATGATGATATACATAATATCAAGTTATGAAACCCTTGGATTTTTAAATAAAAATCCGAAAATTTACATATATATATATATATATATATATATTTATGTAAATACTTGAAGATTGTAACAAAAAGGTTAAATAAAAACAAAATCTAGTGTCACAATTGTAGTAAATCCGCCTCATGGCCGTCAATGACGCCTACATGGTCGGTAACGATTGTCACTAAAATAAACCCCGTGACTATTTCTCATGGTAATTCCGCCTATAATGGTCGGTTATGAGGAAACACGAGTGGTACACTAAAAATATGTAATACTTGGAAAATATAAGAATAAATATGTAAGTATTATATAAAATGGATAATAAATATAAAAATTAAAATGTGGTCAGAACATTTATGCTGAAAAGAGACCAAATCTAAGTAATAAAAACATGGAGTGAAGGAATGAGAATAAAGTAATGATTAGGAGAAGACTTTTTAAAGCTTTAAATGCATTAAATGGATGGAAAATGTAAAAATAGGCCAAAAATCCGAAAATTCTAGTTGGATCAGTAGAAGAACATTAGTTATCAGTAGATATGAGTTATAAAAATTTTCTAGAATTTTTATAATTTATTTAATAATTAAAATGAAATTTATATGCTTAAAATTAGCTAAAAAATGCTTAAAATAGAATAAATTGGAGAAATAATATAGAAAAATTTGAGAACTTATTTTGAACAGAAGACAACTAATATAAGTGAAAATAAGTGGAAACTTTGGTGAAAATGTCACCCGAACCCTCAAAACGATGAAAATAATGCAATAAAACATATAAAATTAGTAAAATAAGGCATAAATTAGGAAAAATAATTGAGAACAGTAGCTTAAAGACTTAAAACAGGTTAAGAATGTTTGAGAAACATATAAAAATAATGTGAAGATGAAACCTAAAGTATTGGAAGAAATTTGAGTAAAAACCACTACCGAAAAGACGTAAAAATGAGGAATTTAGCATAAAACTTAGAAAAATTAAGAAATTAATACTTAAAAATGTTTGAAATAATGTTAAATAAGGGCCTTAACAAAAAATTCGTAAGTTAAGGATTAGATTCTTTTGGATTTTAATTATTGGAATTAATCGAATAAGGGCAAAATCGTCATTTTTGCTCGAATAGCTTGAAAGTCCAAATTTGCTACATTAGTTAAGTAGAAAGACCTAAACTAATTTGATATTACTGGAATAGGACCAAGGCACCCGAATCACACAAATAACGACACAATCGCACAAGAAAGCAAAGGTGAGTTTACTAACTTAAAGCCCCAATTTTGAATTGATGCATTGTGACAACTGTAACCTCCCAAGTTAACTCCGTTAAGTTTTTCCGTTAATTCCATTAGTTCCGTTAGGCAATCTCCGCTAGTCACATTACAAGTAGTAACTAATACTTAACTAGACCGGATACGTCCACGACCTTTGGTTGATCACCAAACCCGCCCATATGTGTTATATGATTTGTTACTTATTACACTGTATGAAGTAATGCAACATGCTTATTTAATTAATTGTGCAATTATGTGATTTATAGAGAAATCGTGTTTAGCTTACTTAGAATGTAAAATTGACCCCTTTCTTGGTGGCCATACCTAGCGAAATTACAGTTTCGCCCGGTAGCTAATGCATGACCAGTTTCACGTGGCTAGCGAAACAACCAGCGACACTGCCAGCGAAACTAGCACCAGATATATAGAAACCCCAAGCCAAACTTCTCATTTTTACTCACACCTCACAACACACACACACACTCCTGCACTCTCCTTCTCTGGAGCTTTCTGGCCAGCAAGGAATCAGCACGAACCAAGGAGACCAGCCCCAAATCACCATCGACGACATACTGGTTTACTCAAGGACGAAAGAAGAACACGAGGAACACCTGCGGTTGATACTAGAATTGTTAAGGAAGGAGCAACTTTACGCCAAATTCTCCAAATGTGACTTCTGGATCCGAGAAGTTCAATTTCTGGGCCACATCATCAACGAGCAGGGTATTCATGTTGACCCAGCCAAAGTAGAGGCGATCAAGAATTGGTCTACACCACGAGCACCAACGGAAATTCGGCAATTTTTAGGGTTAGCGGGTTACTACTGTCGTTTTATTAAGGGATTCTCTCAGATAGCCCAACCGCTAACCGCTCTCACGCATAAAGGTGTTCAGTACCGATGGGGTGAAAAAGAGGAAACAGCTTTTCAGACTTTGAAAGAAAAACTTTGTACCGCGCCTGTATTATCCCTACCAGATGGCGTTGATGACTTCGAGGTCTATTGTGACGCTTCTCTCCAAGGACTTGGATGTGTTTTAATGCAAAGGGGTAAAGTCATCGCTTATGGGTCAAGACAGTTAAAGTCCCACGAAAAGAACTACACAACGCATGATCTGGAGTTAGGAGCTGTTGTATTCGCCATAAAGTTTTGGAGACACTACCTGTATGGCACCAAGTGCACAATATTCACCGACCATAAAAGCCTCCAGCATATAATGGAACAGAAAGATCTCAACATGAGACAATGTAGGTGGATCGAGGTGCTTAACGACTACGACTTGGCAATAAAGTATCACCCGGGTAAGGCCAACGTTGTGGCCGATGCATTAAGCAGAAAAGAACATGCAAAACCTAGAAGGGTTCGAGCTCTACAACTCACGATCCATGCTGGGTTACCGGATAGAATTCGGGATGCCCAGAAGGAAGCTTTGAAAGGGGAAAACTACGAGTCTGAATCCTTAAATGGCATAGATGGAACTTCGGAGGTTAAGTCGGATGGACTCCGCTACTACAAGGATCGTATTTGGGTGCCTCTCCATGGAAATCTTCGAGAGCTGGTGATGGACGAAGCTCACAAGTCTCGATATTCGGTCCATCCCGGTTCAGATAAAATGTACCAAGATCTGAAAGGATTATACTGGTGGCCAAAGATGAAAGCCGACATTGCTACATACGTCAGTAAGTGCTTAACATGCTCAAAGGTCAAAGCAGAACATCGAAAGCCTCCAGGATTATTGCAGCAACCAACGATTCCTGAATGGAAATGGGAGGAAATATCCATGGATTTCATCACGGGACTGCCCCGTACACCTCGTGGAAATGACATGATTTGGGTCATTGTGGATAGATTAACGAAATCCGCTCATTTCATAGCCCTCAAGGAAAATGACAAGACTGACAAGCTAGCACAAATCTACATTGACGAGATCGTCAAGCTCCACGGAGTACCCCTGTCTATTATCTCCGATCGAGACCCCAGATTTGCTTCACACTTTTGGAGATCGCTACAATCAGCGTTAGGTACTCGTTTGGATATGAGCACCGCATACCATCCGCAGACAGATGGCCAAACTGAACGCACAATCCAGACTCTTGAGGATATGCTCCGAGCGTGTGTTATGGATTTCGGAAAGAATTGGGAAACTCACTTGGCATTGGTCGAATTCTCCTACAACAATAGCTACCATTCCAGTATTGGAGCCGCTCCCTTTGAGGCTCTCTATGGACGAAAGTGTAGATCACCGGTCTGTTGGGCTGAAATCGGTGATAGTCAACTTACTGGACCCGAGATGGTGTACGAAACGACAGAAAGAATTGTACAAATCAGAAACCGTATGAAAGCCGCAAGAGACCGACAAAAGAGTTATGCAGACAAACGTAGAAGGCCATTAGAATTCGAGGTGGGCGACCGTGTACTGTTGAAAGTCTCACCCTGGAAATGTGTTGTGCGTTTTGGGAAGCGCGGGAAGTTAAACCCCCGCTACATAGGACCTTTCCCGATAACAGAAAAGATTGGAACGGTGGCGTATCGTTTGGACTTGCCACCTGAGCTGGATGGGGTACACAACGTATTTCACGTCTCTAACTTGAAGAAGTGTCTGGCTGATGACACTCTAGTGGTTCCACACGAGGAGCTCCACATCGACGAGCAACTCCGATTTATAGAACAACCCATTGAGATAATGGGACGCGAAGAAAAAGCATTGAAACGAAGCAAGATCCCAATTGTCAAGGTCAGATGGCATTCAAAACGTGGACCGGAGTTCACGTGGGAACGGGAAGACCAGATGAGGAAGAAGTATCCTCACCTGTTCGACCAACCCTCCGCATCAACCCAAGGTACTAACTAATTTTCGGGACGAAAATTCCTTAACATGGGGAGGCTGTGACAACTGTAACCTCCCAAGTTAACTCCGTTAAGTTTTTCCGTTAATTCCATTAGTTCCGTTAGGCAATCTCCGCTAGTCACATTACAAGTAGTAACTAATACTTAACTAGACCGGATACGTCCACGACCTTTGGTTGATCACCAAACCCGCCCATATGTGTTATATGATTTGTTACTTATTACACTGTATGAAGTAATGCAACATGCTTATTTAATTAATTGTGCAATTATGTGATTTATCGAGAAATCGTGTTTAGCTTACTTAGAATGTAAAATTGACCCCTTTCTTGGTGGCCATACCTAGCGAAATTACAGTTTCGCCCGGTAGCTAATGCATGACCAGTTTCGCGTGGCTAGCGAAACTGCCAGCGAAACAGCCAGCGACACTGCCAGCGAAACTAGCACCAGATATATAGAAACCCCAAGCCAAACTTCTCATTTTTACTCACACCTCACAACACACACACACACACTCCTGCACTCTCCTTCTCTGGAGCTTTCTGGCCAGCAAGGAATCAGCACGAACCAAGGAGACCAGCCCCAAATCACCATCCATTTGAGCTTGGAGATCACCCGTGAGTCCCCAAGACCACTTCTTCTACATTCCTCTTTGTGCTTTACTTAATTAGATGACCAAATTTACATGCAATGGTGTATGCCTTGATGACCGTCGTCAAGTCATTCAAAAACCCATTAACCTAGATAGCTAGGGTAAGTAGGGTATCGTATCCACGAAGAGCATGTGGTTAGTATTATATAGTGTTGTTCGATTAAGAAAAAAAAAACACAAAGATCTGATTGGTTTGAACTAAACTAATGTTAACCTAATTTGCAATTAAACTAAACAAAATGAGCAAACGACACACAAGAACACAAGAAAGAACAAGCAATCACATTCGGGTTCAGATTTGATAGCACAATGTATAACCCGTCTTAGTGAACTATACTAGTAAGCTACATAGACATAGCCTCGTTTAACATATATGAACAAAGGATGATTAAGGAATACATCATTCATGCAACTTAGATTCAACGATTCTAGACCGAATGAATAAGATAACATAAGGTACACAACGTAATCATCAACAAACTAAACTCTGCAATCAATAGCAACTTGCTCCTCAATGATATAAAAACCAAATGAATGGGACGATGCATTGATGTGTGATCAAATAGTTTGTCCTACAATGCTCAATACATTAAACACCTAGACACACTCAAATTATTCACTAGTAAAAATAATAAGAATACATTTAAGTCTAGTACATGTTCAAAAGTCAGATTGAATAAATGGAAAAACAAACCCTAAACTCAAGTTTGGAATTAGGAAACAATAGTATAACCTTATTTCATTTTACTAACAACTACATAGACATAGTATAGTTTAATATATGAAATAGCGGACAATTGTGAGACTAAGGAATCCGGCCGTGTTGACTTAATGATTCAAAGACCAGATAAGAACACGCGCTAGGATGTGTACTACACAACTATCAATATATAAATATAATTCAACACAACACTAGATGGTTAACGATTCCATGACCGATAGTGGACTAATGAGTATTAAACCAGAGATATACATCTTCCAAACACATCCATATATTAAACAACATAAAACAAACCCTAGTTGTCAACATGTTTAAACAACTAAAGCATAATTCATGTCTAGTAAAAATAAAACCAAGTTGAATACAATTGCTAATCTAAAACCTACACCCGACTGTGATCATAAGAAAGTGTTAATCAACTAAACACAACAACAACGAAATCTAATACCGTCACTACAAGATCCGTTGTGAGAAACTAGTTGATTAGAACTCCCCTTTTATTCTCAATTCCGTGTGACGAAAAGAAGTCGGTATCGCGCTATTTCATCTTGCCTTTGATCTGCTTACGGCAGCCCCAAAAGGGGACTGCCGTTCGTCGCCTGGAACTCCTCTGTAAACTGTCGAATGTCCCCCTCAAACTGATGTCGTCGTCCCTTTTTAATTCCTTTTCTTCTTTTTATTTTCTCTCGCAACATCTCACGGCCCAAAAATTCATCAGCCCATTTAATTGAATTCACCATTTAATTGTTTGGCCCAAGATTTGTCATTTTGCATTGCTGCTCACGAAAATATGAGATCAATTAAAACATGTGAGCTTTCTATTAAAACATAATTATCTCATATAATTGCAATTTATTTCAATCTCATGTTTTTATTATTTTGCACTCACGTTTTATTGTTGTTTAGCATGTACAAAAATAGTTTAGGTATTTACTTCACATGTTAAGTGAGTTAAAGTAAAGACCTATTTTGATACAAATACATCATTTAAGCTCAAGTTCTTCAAAACATGCTAAACATAAAAAATGATCAAAAGAGTACATTTATCCTTAAATCGATGCATTTTTAGTATAATTAATATTAAATAAAGTAAACCTAAAATGCATCGATCAAACCTCCCCAACTTAAAACTTTTTCGTCCCGAAAAAGACTTTGCAATTGGATCACAATTAACATGTCAAGCTATCCACAATTCTTATTCAAATCAAAGAACTAGTCGCATGCTAAACTCGGTTGTCAATATAATTTGTCCACTTTAAACTTATGCCCTAATTATCCCAACCACCATACATGTCTCATAATCACAAGGTTTTTATAAAGATTAGCGGTTCCCACACTCACATGCTCATAGTAAAACTTAACCATCCTCACGGTTTATTGAGTACTCACAAGCTCCCACTTTATGAACCATATACTAAAGCTTGACATCGTAGAGATTACATGAAGATTTAGCAAAGCCAAATACTGCATCAAGTTTCCAATAGACATGTATGACATCTCTCACAATTTACACTCCTCTCGGTTGGATATATGGACTAGTAGATGATGTACTAGTATATGTGTACACTCAGGATCAATAATGCAATACTATTATCATAGGCTCGTATGCAAATCAAATCTCCACCAACTAACACGAAACTTAACACAAATCAAGAGGTCTTTGACGGGTTGTAATGTTGGGCTGAGGTTAAGGGTATGGAAAAGGATTTTTAAAGTGGCGAAGGTGATCGAAATCCAATATAAACAAACAACTAAAACAAGCAACTAACAACTACTAATGAATGGAATGCTTTTCCATAACATCATACTAACTTATTATTTTTTTTTAAACATGCTCTGGTCATTTCGACCTCGTACATAGCTGGACTTTTTTTTTTTCTTTTTTTTTTCTTTTCTTTTTTTTTTTTTTTTGTTTTCTTGTTTTTTTTTTTGTTTTTTTTTTCATTTTTTCTCTCTCTATTTTTTTTTCTTCTGAAACTCGACAACTACTACAAACATAACACGAATCAGATTTCGATCACACGGGTTAAAATACAAAGGCTATGAGGCTATTTGGGTCAAGTAATTTCGGGTTAAAACAAATGAAAAGTGGGGGCTCAAAATGGCTTCTAACGGATAATGTTGCGGGTAGGAGTTTCCTAGAAAGGTTTTAACTACGGGTTAACCTAATGTCTCCATCATGTTTGTGTCAGTCTCGGTTCATGATCTTGAAATGCATAAACACACGAGTTCTAAAATGAATATTACATTAGGATCATCACTCAACCAACAAAAGTATATCTAGAGAATCATGTACAATATGCAATTTAGGCTCAAATTCTCACAGAAATGGTGGAGATGGGTTAAGATGTAACACATGTGCATTGTCCACTATCAAGCTCGTTTTCCCCAATTAGAAGTCAAAACTATTAGAAACATGGTGTGTGAACAAGGACTACACTCTCAACCTATATTGTCTGGTTTCAGCTTTTTAAACTACAAACAAAGAGATGGGAAACCACATTCAACATTTATTCACAACAGTTTATTGAGACGGTGGAGGTCTAATTCGGGCTAAGTCTACCAACACACCGAAAATCTAACATGCTTTCATTCTGGGACAATCATTTCAAGTTTAAGCTTGCACATGTTAATTTCCTATCATCTCCCATGAAATGCAAAAGTCTTAAACTATGGGAATTCATCACTTTTCATCAAGATCACAAACCGGTTTATTCAACTAATTGAAATGCAAAATATATACAAATGACCTAAGTAAACTAAACGAATACTAACATGCAAAATAAATAAAAAATAAAAATCAATTATTTCCAACCAAATATAAAAGGGAACGAGTTCACCTGATTTTGTTGTCGTGGCAAGATCCTCGTGTGCGGTGATGATTCTCATAGTCTATCTTCACAATCTGCAAAATCTAACATAAACCGTGTCGAAGAAAACTTCTCACGTCACTATTAGCATAGATTTTTTTTTAAATTGCAAATTTTTTTCATTAAGCTCGTGAAGACTTTCAAACCATAACTTCAAAACCAAATATACAAACCTCCCTCCCCAACTTAAAGCATTGCATTGTCTCCAATGTAATCTTTAAGTTGAGATTTGATTAAAAATAATGATTTTTTTTTTTAAATATGGAGAAATAAAAGAGATAAAGAAATAAAAAAAAATTAAAGCTCCTATACTCACTTTCGTAGGAATCACGGTTGCATTTAGCATATGCAACAAGCCCTTTAAACCCCTCGGTAGCCCGAGTGGACGAGTGGGGTCTCGTGAGGGTTTCTATTGAACACACCCACAAAGTTCTCGGGATGTCTCCCGAACAAATAAAAAAACAATTTTTTTTTTTGGTTTCTTTTTTATTTTTTTGTAATTAAAGTCAAACAACACAATATAATACTAAGCGCACTAGCTCCCCGGCAACGGCGCCATTTTGATGACCGTCGTCAAGTCATTCAAAAACCCATTAACCTAGATAGCTAGGGTAAGTAGGGTATCGTATCCACGAAGAGCATGTGGTTAGTATTATATAGTGTTGTTCGATTAAGAAAAAAAAAACACAAAGATTTGATTGGTTTGAACTAAACTAATGTTAACCTAATTTGCAATTAAACTAAACAAAATGAGCAAACGACACACAAGAACACAAGAAAGAACAAGCAATCACATTCGGGTTCAGATTTGATAGCACAATGTATAACCCGTCTTAGTGAACTATACTAGTAAGCTACATAGACATAGCCTCGTTTAACATATATGAACAAAGGATGATTAAGGAATACATCATTCATGCAACTTAGATTCAACGATTCTAGACCGAATGAATAAGATAACATAAGGTACACAACGTAATCATCAACAAACTAAACTCTGCAATCAATAGCAACTTGCTCCTCAATGATATAAAAACCAAATGAATGGGACGATGCATTGATGTGTGATCAAATAGTTTGTCCTACAATGCTCAATACATTAAACACCTAGACACACTCAAATTATTCACTAGTAAAAATAATAAGAATACATTTAAGTCTAGTACATGTTCAAAAGTCAGATTGAATAAATGGAAAAACAAACCCTAAACTCAAGTTTGGAATTAGGAAACAATAGTATAACCTTATTTCATTTTACTAACAACTACATAGACATAGTATAGTTTAATATATGAAATAGCGGACAATTGTGAGACTAAGGAATCCGGCCGTGTTGACTTAATGATTCAAAGACCAGATAAGAACACGCGCTAGGATGTGTACTACACAACTATCAATATATAAATATAATTCAACACAACACTAGATGGTTAACGATTCCATGACCGATAGTGGACTAATGAGTATTAAACCAGAGATATACATCTTCCAAACACATCCATATATTAAACAACATAAAACAAACCCTAGTTGTCAACATGTTTAAACAACTAAAGCATAATTCATGTCTAGTAAAAATAAAACCAAGTTGAATACAATTGCTAATCTAAAACCTACACCCGACTGTGATTATAAGAAAGTGTTAATCAACTAAACACAACAACAACGAAATCTAATACCGTCACTACAAGATCCGTTGTGAGAAACTAGTTGATTAGAACTCCCCTTTTATTCTCAATTCCGTGTGACGAAAAGAAGTCGGTATCGCGCTATTTCATCTTGCCTTTGATCTGCTTACGGCAGCCCCAAAAGGGGACTGCCGTTCGTCGCCTGGAACTCCTCTGTAAACTGTCGAATGTCCCCCTCAAACTGATGTCGTCGTCCCTTTTTAATTCCTTTTCTTCTTTTTATTTTCTCTCGCAACATCTCACGGCCCAAAAATTCATCAGCCCATTTAATTGAATTCACCATTTAATTGTTTGGCCCAAGATTTGTCATTTTGCATTGCTGCTCACGAAAATATGAGATCAATTAAAACATGTGAGCTTTCTATTAAAACATAATTATCTCATATAATTGCAATTTATTTCAATCTCATGTTTTTATTATTTTGCACTCACGTTTTATTGTTGTTTAGCATGTACAAAAATAGTTTAGGTATTTACTTCACATGTTAAGTGAGTTAAAGTAAAGACCTATTTTGATACAAATACATCATTTAAGCTCAAGTTCTTCAAAACATGCTAAACATAAAAAATGATCAAAAGAGTACATTTATCCTCAAATCGATGCATTTTTAGTATAATTAATATTAAATCGATGCTAATTAGGTTCCTTTATGTGAAATTGTGTTCTTGGTAAATTGATGACTAGAATCCATGTTTAAGGTGTTAAATTGCTCCCATGATGTTGGTAAACGTTTAGGTATGCTAGATATCGAATTGCATGAGGTACAGAAGCTGTTAGAAAGGTTTTTAGTCAAATTTACGGGTTTTTTTAGCGACTAGCGAAACTGTGCCTTCATCAGGCGAAATTAGGTAGCGAAACTATGTATATCTTCATCCAGCGACACTATGTAGCGAAACTGTAGTGTCGCCGGGTAAACCAACCAGACTTGTCCGAACGAAACTACTGAGCGAAATTCCCTGAACGAAAGTTCAAACCAGTTTCGGGCGAAACTAGGCTAGCGAAACTGTGCGAACAGTTTCGAGCGAAACTAGCCTAGCGAAACTGTGTCATCGGGTACTGCCTAGCGAAAGTGCTGCCCGTGCACCCAGCGAAACTGCCTAGCGAAACTGCTAGCGAAATTGGGACCAGAATCCAAACTTGTACAATTTACTTGAACGATATGCCATGACTTGCATGCTTTATACTATGATGATACATGCCTTGACTTCTGATGTATATGAACCCTTGTGTATGATCAACCATCGGTGGCGTGTGTCGTTATGTCGTGTCGTGTTTTCCAACGTGATAGTAGTTTTAAACACAACCTTACACCTAAGACCTTAATGTGATTATTAGGTCCTCGTTAACAATCATAACCGGATTTATTGAAGAGTAAGCCGAGCAACCTAAGGTGAGTTCATTTATATTATTGTTATGTCCATTCAGGGACGATAACGCGCAGGTGGTCGCATCCGGTAAGGATGGTGACCCAAACGGTAAGGTATTTCTTACTGGGTAAATTTCCGACATAATATCATATGTTTCACTGAATTGAACTTTATTTATAAAAAGTCCTTACTTTCGGGCCGTTAATATATAATAGCGAGGTAATATTGAGTAGTACTACTGGGGATTGACACCCCCGCTCAGCGGCGCACGTGATGCACCCTCCCGACTGCCGGTCGGACTGAGATCAATGTTAGCCTACCCTCCGTGATCCGTAAAGACACGGGAAGGCAAGGTTCATAGGAATTCCCTATCAAAACATTGTCAGCTTCGGTTACGAACAATTCAGGTGTACATAACTATAGGCAGCAAGATTCCGATCGTCAAGGTGCGATGGAACTCAAGGCGTGGACCTGAATATACTTGGGAGCGTGAGGATCAGATGAAGAAAAAGTATCCTCACTTGTTTGAGCAAACGTCCACAGAAACTCAAGGTATAATTTAATTTTGGGGACCAAAATTCCTTAACGGGAGGAGGATGTGACAACCCTAAAAATTTTGCTTTCTTTCCCCAGCGACGATAGCAACGACGACAGCTGATGCTGCGAACGCTACGACACAAGAATAATTTTCGGGACGAAAATTCCAATTTCAGGGGAATGATGTGACACCCGAGAATTTCAAGGTTAACTTCCGTTAGACAAATCCGTTAGTTACGATTATAAGTGTTAACTTAGTAACTAATGCTTAACTAGGCCGAATACGTCCACGACCTTTGGTTGATCACCGAACCCGTCCATATGTGTTATGTGTTCATCATTGATTGTCTTCATGTGCAATGTGATTTAAATACATGACTTATTATTGTGAATAGCATGAATAATTGTAAATGCTTGATTATGTGAAAACTTGCCCTTTTTGGTCGCCAGCGAAACTACTGGGCGAAACTATAGTGTCGCCCGGTAGCCAGCTAAGATAATCCAATGACACGAGACCAGAGCTAGTTTCGCCTGGCCAGCGAAACTGCCAGCGAAACTGGCTCCTGATATAAATAAACTTAATAAACCCTAAGTAGCCTCATTTGCCTCATTCCACAACAAACACACACACACTCTTTTCTCCTGGAGATTCTGGTCAGTCGAGGTTCACATCGAGTTGTCGAAATCTCAGCCCCAAACCATCATCTACCAAGCTAGGAGATCGAACCGTGAGTCCCAAAACCTCCATTTTGTGTTTTATATGTGTTTTTCATAAAAAGCATGACCAAACCTTCATGATATTGCTTGATCTTCTGTAAATATGCTTTAGGATGCTAGATCTATCATAAAGTCGATTACTTTACGTTTAGAATCCAACCATGTTAGGGATCTAGATCATTTTGGTCATTTTAGGGTTTTGAACTCATTTTGGTGATTTGATGATGAAACTGCATGTAAACGTGTTAAAGTTGCTTGATTTATGTTGGTAAATGCCTATGAATGCTAGATAATGAATTGCATGTAAGATCAGAAGCTGTTAGGTTGATTTTTAGGCAAATCCGTGTGTTTTTCGCGACCAGCGAAACTGTCTGTTCTCTGGGCGAAACTAAGTAGCGAAATTATATCTCCTTCCAGCGACACTGACCAGCGAAACTATAGTGTCGCCGGGTAACCTGACCAGACCAGCTCGAACGAAACTACCGAGCGAAATACCTGAACGAAAGTTCAAACCAGTTTTCCTGCGAAACTAGGCTAGCGAAACTGCGTCAGCAGTTTCGGGCGAAACTAGCCTAGCGAAACTGTGTTACCGGGCATTGCCTAGCGAAAGTGCTGCCCGTGCACCTAGCGAAACTGCCTAGCGAAACTATGCTAGCGAAACTAAGACCTGACCTAAAAACCAAACTTGTGAAATTTGCTTAAGTGTTATGCCATGACTTACATGATTATACCATGATGAAACATGCTTGATATCTGATTTATATGAACCCTTGTTTATGATCAACCATTGGTGTCGTGTGTCGGTATGTCGAGTCATAGTTGCAACGTGCTATGTTATGGGCCATAGTGACGTTAAGTAAAGTATAGACACGAAACTAATACTTAAGACCTAAACGTGTTCTAGGTCTTCGTTAAACAACAATATTTGGATTACTTGAAGTGTAGCAGTGCAACCAAAGGTGAGTGTCACTAACCCGCTTACCGTGAGTCCGTTTGGGCCACACCGAATAACTTAACGAAAACAATGCTGATAAACTCTAGAGTGCTAGGCACCTACTGATGAACATGAGAACACGGGATGCTTGGCACCCACTTGATGAACTGAAGTGTTTTATGGGAAACACTTGTGAACTCTGAACAAACTATTTTTGAAACAAAACTGAAAACGTTTTAATATGGCTAGTGTAGGTTAAAGTCTAAACCATATGATATCACATGTTTTCTAAGGATGCCTTATAACGTAAAAGTCCTCAACTAAAATTGTGCCATTAATTGTAAAGCGAGGGGATGTTGGGTAGATCTACTGGAGTTTGACAAACTCCGCCCCGTGGCACGGGAAGTGCACGGAGGAACAATATCAGCCTATTTGACCGTGGTCCCGAGAGGACACGGGGGAGGCAAAAACCGCGATGACGTATGTCCGCACCGTACGGGATGGCTCGGCCCCCACAAATAAGTCAGCTTTGGTACAAACTTCCTTAGAGCATGGAACAACGGATTAGCTACCCGCGATATCGGTTGAGTCCTTTAACTTTACGGAACTAGTACATACCCGATGACGTAGGTCACGGACAAACCATTTATAAACTGAGATTTAATTACGAGCATTGCTTTTCACAAATAAATGACTTGTAAGTATACCTTGACACGAATTATGATTATGAGACCGGGCCAATGCATGACAAGCCCACTGTGAACTCACCAACCGTTAGGTTGACACTTGCGTGGTTTAAACTTTTGCAGATCGCTAAGGAGTATCCGCTGGAGGTTGGCATGGCACAGAAGATGTTTACTTTTATTTAAACTAAATTGGGAATTTAAAACAACATTTATGTAAAGCACGTGGTTAGTGCTAAGGACAATTATTTTTCCGCTGCGTATGTAATTTAAGACTTTGATTTATAACTTGCGTTTGAACTAACCCTGATTCGTTTAGTATTTGTAACTATGGTTGTGGATCCTGGTCTAGTCGCGCCCCTTAACGGAATAAACTCCGTTTGTGGTATTTTGGGGGTGTGACAGTGTAAGCTCACGTTTCGATTGAGCCCTAATTTGCAACCTTTCCTTCATAACTGTAAGTTTTTCAATCGGTTTTATGAATTTCTTCTTATGTTTGCTTTTAATTGTCACTGCAGCACTCCAAAAGACTACTGTGTTATAAGTTTTATTCAGAGCAGGTAGGTATGATTGTGGTTTTTTTGCATTTATTCCTCAGTCGTTCGTTGTTTGACTCTGATTTTAGAGTAAATTCTATTAATTTTGGTTCTTTTTTTGAAGGTTCCTGATTAGGCTTCTCCTATTTCTGTTTTGTTACACCGATGAAGAAAACAGGTTTGTTGTTTATGCATACGCCTTAAATTGGAAATAGATTTTAGGAGAAATTATCAATCGATTTCAGGAGCAATTCTAATTCATTGTATCATTTCCTTTTAGTTTAGGTTTTTCTAGGAATTGGGTTAAAGCTCGTCCGGTTCAGAATTGTCTTGCCATGTTCTTCGACAAAGTACTGTGATTATATGTTCTTAAGAATTATCGCCTGGTTAAAGCATGGTGTACACACCATGTTCTTCACAACACTTTGCAGCTCATGGGTTGTAAAACACGTCATGCCTTCAAGGTTCACTCATTTCTATGATTTTATGGAGATTAGGTTATATAATGTATAAATTGGAGCTTCATTTAATCATATTTGCTTATTTTTATGTATTTTGTAGTATTATAGGTATTACATATAATGATATGTAACTAATATTGAAGACATGTATACTAACATCCCTATGTTTGTGTAGTTTGTAGTATTATAGGCATTACTTGCAGCGTCTCATTATTCCTACACTTTTTGATGGATTTTATCTTCTCCAAGTATATTAAATTTTTTCATATTTTATAGCTGATGGGATTACACTTTAGACCACTGGTTCAAAACGAAATGCCAGTAAAACAATAGCTTTTATTTTTTTTCTTGTTATTCCCTATAGAAATGCTATATAGAGTAATATTTACCACTTATATGCAAGACTGTGTTATATGAACTTAAATAACATTGATTTAATTTATCAAAATAGAGCTTGGAGTTTTATTTTAATTTTCAAATGAAAAATTTTAAGAACATTATTACAGTCTAGATCATAATTTAGCAATTTGGATTTGACAATCAACTGCAGGGGCTGCAAAAGTATCAGTTTGTTGCTGGTTGCATCTTCAACAATATAATGACACTTAATTATTTTAAGGGCAACTGCAGCATACAAATGAAATTGGAAATGAAAGTCTACGTCTTTGTGTTTACAGAGGGTAAGTAGTTAATTGATTTTTCTTGATATATTGTTACATTATATGTTCTAGGTGCAAATCTGTCACTATCAGGACTAATTTAGTTCATTTTGATGACCGGGTTTTTAGTTTTTTTTGTTGCTAATAGAAAAAAATTTAATTCTGAGCTATATTGATTCTAGGAGCCTCTTCAAATGTTTGGATTGCCATATAGTATTACTCCAACGGGAGCTGAAGTTCAATGTGCATACATGAAACTTGAAAAGCTTGTTGATTTACTTGAAAACTTTAAAATTGGACTGAGGGACTTTTTAGGTTTTCTGACATGTGAAACGCTTTTATATGCCAAAATTATGGTAGACAAAGTATATTGGTTTTATTTTCACAAATGTACTAGAGTCCTTTACACATCTAAAAATATTGATATTTATATAATCAAGGCTGTTGAAGTGAAGGAAAGTGTATATCTAAATATATGGATATGTATACATTAAAGTACTACTCATGTGCCATTGTTATTTTAGTCAAACTAGCCCATACTTTCTTGCAGGTTGAAGCACTTGAGCTGGATGAAGTGCTGTCACAGGGAGCTTATATGTTTCTATATAGCGGGTACATGTTTATAGTTGATTTTTTAAAATTATTGTTAAGCTTTATGCTTAGTATTTTTCCCAAGAGATTTATGTTGAAATCTGCCCAAAAGTTAGATGAAGGTGCTTGCTTAGCAAAGATATGTACCAGGATAGCTTTGATTATATCTCATGTTCATTATAAAAACATTTCAGCAAATAGAGTACATACTAAATTTCAAATCAATAATATTTATACACAATCTTTAAACTTAGAACAACAGGTACATGATAACTTTTAACATTTTTTTCAGGTCAAAAAAATAACACAAAAATAGACTATTGTCTTTTTATGGTGTATGGATTTAATTATGCATGTCCTAAGAGGTTTGCTATATTGGTGAAAATTATCAATGGTCATTTTACATGTTTTACAGGTAACTATAAATGACTTTTCTTAGTGTATGGATTTAATTTAGTATGGATTTCTAAAAATAAAATAGTCAATAGTCATTTTTTCATGCTCACTTGCTCAGGCCTATTAATTTTGCAGCAATTTTATTGGTACCTTATATGTGAACTTCATAATTATTGCAGTTCATCCATGCATTATATCTTGGTGAACTGTTGAAGACTACAATATGTGAAGTTAAATTGTATCAAATAAGGTCGAACAAGAGGTATACCTTTTATGTATTTTATTTTTAAGCATTCTAAAGTAATCAACCGTCGCATATTTTTTGGTTTTGCTTTTTTGCTGTTGTGTTACTTTTAATATCCACGTGCAAGTATTAAGTATTCATGAGAAAAGTTGCTTGTTATTTTGATCCATTTACATATAAAGTGGGTTGATTGGTGTTATGTCTTATCTTTATAGGGGGTTAAATATGTCAAGTTAAAAAAGTTTTAACTAAAAATTATACGGGTCAAATGGGTTGAAAGTTGCCCATTTTGACTCGCACAAAATATATATACTAATCTTCTGTTATCAGTTGTGGTGGTTGGCATTTTTCAGATGTGTTGTGAATGTTACATTAGATTACCTGATAATACTATATATTTTCTGTATGCATATTATAGGTGATTTTGATAGGATGAATGAGTGAATTGTGGGGAGTTTTCTATAGAAGAATAGAGACCAACTCTAGAAGATTTACACAAAGGAATAATGGTTGTCTTCAAATCTGGCTGGACGGTCATTTGAAGGTTCCAAATTTTGTTATAATGGTAGTGCGTGGGAATAAAGACCATAATTTTTGTGGGTTTATTAGGTAAAACTCAACATAGCCGTTGATGTGTGGTTTGTTGGTTGCATCTTCATTGAACTCATGAACTTGAAGGTTTTGTTTCATGGTAAAGATCAAGTTCATCAGAGGCACATATGGACATTAGTTTGCTTCTAATCGTTTATGTCAAGTTGTTATCTACACTAAGAAATTCGAATTATAGAATTGTCGCATTAGCTATCTTGAATGGATAAACACTATTGTTATCTAATTGGATATGTTAGTCATTAGCAGGTTCTTTAGATACAGGTTCTTTAAATACATGATTCACTGGTATATTCTTTTGTCCTTTGTGTGTAATACATTTAAATTTGTAAATTTTTAATTTTTTAAAACTATAAATTAAACTTTTAAGAGTTTAGGGTCGGTACAAAAATTTAATGGGGTTTATCAAATTTCTTGAGATTCGGTTGAGATAAAATTTAATATATACAACTACGCAAAAAAACTCATGGGTGTCGGGTGACCTAATACCCGAAGCTTGGGCACGCCGACGAATCCTAAAATTTTACACGAACCAAAAATCGTGCTAAAAACATTGAACATAATACACCATGTGTATAAAAATTGAGTTAAGAACATTAGTCATTATATACGTTGTGTTTTTAAAGGTTGACTTGAATATGAACATGACCATTTAATCAGGTTGACTTGAATATGAAAACTCAAACTCTAAAGCCTCATGTCCATAATAACTAGACAAAATCTGGCACTGGCTTCGATTGGTAAAAACCGATCAGGGACAAAAGCAAAACCATAGATTGTTTCAATTGTGTGTTTATTCTTATTTTAAAAACTAATATTTTAAAAACTAATATCCAATTTGAGATTTATGAAGCAGCTTGGCTTAATTGTTCATTTACAAACCAACATAACCTTATTTGTGTGTTTGTTATTACTTAATTGAGATCTTCAAGGCTTATAGATTGACTACATCTATACTACGAATGATAAAAATAATAGACGCACAATACTATATATCACGCAAGGATTGATAAATTAAAAAAATTTACGTAGCATGTTAGGTCATTGTCGTCGTCACCGCATTGCGCATGTTGCACCCTATCATGAATCTTGTTAATTGTCGACGCCACCGAACGCATATGTACCGCATTATAAATTGCCATCACGCCGCATCGCACTAACAGAAACGAATATCGCATCGTAAATTGTCATGCCACCAAACGTGCGAACATAAGACAAATAACGCGCTATAAACTATCTCTCGCCGCAACGCGCGG
>JBCNJP010010960.1:0-19163 GCA_039602395.1 Deinandra increscens subsp. villosa
GTTATAACTCATAAACTTGGTATTGATCCCTCTTACGGGTACGTGCATCAAAAGAGAAGAAAGTATGCTCCTGAGAAGTTTGTGATAATCCAAGAGGAGGTGGACCGTCTATTGAAGAACAAGATGATCAGGGAAGTAAAGTCCCAAGATGGTTGGCCAACGTGGTAGTAGTGGAAAAGAAAAATCGCAAATAGAGGGTTTGTGTGGATTACATAGATCAGAACCGCGTATGTCCTAAAGACCCTTTTCCCATGCCACACATTGACTCCATGGTAGATGCAACAGCATGTCATGAAGTGTTAACATTCATGGATGCCACCTTAGGATTTCAACAGATTCAGATTGAGTCGAGCGACCAGGAGGATACGGCGTTCATTACACCCATATGTATTTATTACTATATTGTTATGCCTTTTGGATTGAAATTGCAGGGGCAACCTATCAAAGATTGGTGAATATGATGTTCAAAGAAAAGCTGGGAGAAACTATGGAGGTGTATATAGACAATATGGTAGAAAAGTCCCTGAATGTCAGGATGTTAAAGATGCTTTTGACATTTTGGACGAGTACAATATGAAGCTGAATCCAGAGAAGTGTCATTTTGGAGTGGGTGCTGGCAATTCCTAGGTTACATGGTGACCAAAAGAGGAATCGAAGCTAGTCCAGAACAAATTCGTGCAATCATGAACCTCAAGTCACCCGAATCAACCAAGGATGTACAAAGGCTGACAGGCCGGGTTGCAGCCTTGAATAAATTTATTTTCAAATCCTCGGAGAGGTGTCAAGATTTCTATGACATCCTGATGAAGAACAAGAAATTTGAATGGACGTCCCAGCATTAGCAAGCCTTCCAAGATCTGAAGGCGTATCTATCTTCTGCACCCCTCCTGATGAAACTGAGTCCAGTGGAGCCTTTATCATTGTACCTTGCAGTTTTGAGGAATACGATAAGTGTAGTCCTAACCAAGGATGCAGAGGGTCAACAACACCCAGTATATTACGTAAGTAACAGTCTTCTTGACGCTGAATCCAGGTATTCACATTTGGAAAAACTTATACTAGCCCTAAGTACGGCTTCTACTAAACTTAGACATTATTTTTAGACTCATACTATACATGTGAAAACTAATTACCCTATAAAGTCTGTTATGAGAAAACCTAAGATGTCAGGTAGGATAGCAAAATGGTCTCTGAAGCTGAGTGCTTATAACCTGGTCTATGAAGCGAGAACAGCCATAAAATCACAAGCTCTAGCAGACTTTGTGGCTGATTTCAGTATTGACGCGCGGTTTATGTTTAAAAACGAATTTTGGATAAACTATGATGATCTGAGTTACACTATAACTCTATTCACTAACACGTATATTTTACACTTAACATCATGTCGTCTAAACTTTGATTATCAATCACATCCTTATCTCATAAAGTCTATTTTTCTTCTCAGCATGTCGGTTCATTTCAAAGGGCGCTGAAAGAGCGATAGCTGTTGCAACATGGCCTCGGTAATTGTTAAACAAATGGCTGAGGTTATTCCTAATTTTATGGTCCAACTCCAGCAGGGTCTAAATGCTAATCCCACCAACACTACTGTTGTTGCTACTTGTACCTTCAAGAATTTAAATCATGCAATCCTTCTCGATTCAAGGGTACCGAGGGCCCTTTTGGTTTACTTCAATGGTTTGAGGTGATGGAGAACACCTTCTGATGTACAATTAATTAAACATATGTATATACTCAATTATCACATTTCAGCTTAAAACTGATTAATAACATCAATACAAACACATTTTGTTTCCTTTTTAGTTTTCAGGTTTAACAAGGCTAAAAAATCAAAAGAAGCAAATTCTAGCAGAAAAGTGAAGAAAAATGCAACTTTTGGGAAAATTGACCTTGGACACGGCCTTTGCCCACCTTGGCACGCCTCATGACCCGATCCAGATACTCCAAAATCTTCCTTCGGACATGGCACAACCCCATGCCCTTGATGACACGCCCCCGTGCTGACACCTCCTGAATGGCACGACCCGTGCTCCTGCAAGACATGACCTCGTGCCTACTGACACAAAAGATTCCGAGATATCTTCTAACATGGCACGCCCCGTGCCCCTGCAAGGAATGCCCCATGCCAAAGTCCAGAATTGCCTATAAAATCTAGCTAAATCCTCATTTCAAGTTGCTTACTTCTCACTCTTCTCTCCCACTTTTTTAGATTAGATCTTTGTTATTCTTTTGAGCCACTTGCCGTTTTTGAGTCTTTAGTATGTCAAAGTCTGTAAGAACATTAACCAGTTAAAGTAACTGAATGTATTTTGTCTATGAAATCTTCTTTTACTTTCTGGTAAATCTCAAAGTTATGATTAACTAAATTCTTACACTTGTTTGGAAATAATCAACCTTTAACAAGTTTTCGAGTTGTCTTTATAAAATTATTTTAAGGTGTGTCTAATGACTTTATGAAAACCATTTTTATTGAAAGTTTATTACTGATTTTCTGAAACAAACGTGCTCTACGTATCACCGACCATTTGGGGAGTCGAAATCCCAAGGACTGGACTTGTGACACCCGGTCGGGGGACGATGCATGATCCTTCGGGTGACTCGCATCCCATACTACATGATACGTTCGGGGTCCTTATGTCTATGTAAGCAAACCCGACTGTCCAGGTGCGGTGTAAAAGTATCTGGTTGGGAATGGGGGTTGGTAATATTTTGTCACTTCACGGAAGCCAAGATGGTACATGTTTGTGAACTTGGCTCTGTTACGCCGGACGTGCATGCATAAGAACGGTGCATGGAAGAAACGGATCTTAGTCCCTTAAAAATATCATTTTCATAATAATATTTATGGCATGTAGGGTTGTTCCCCTGCTGGTTCATGACGGCGTGCCAAGTAGAGTGTACTGGCCTGAGAGGGGGTCCCTTAAGTAAGTGGCATTATACCACTATATTTTTCTATTGGCAGCACGGTTCCCCGGGGTTCGTACTCCTCGCAGACGATTCGGTGAATAGTGGTACTAGATTTGAGGCTGAGAGGTGGTCTAGTTGCCTAGCAATAGACAATCTTAAAGAAAAATAGTAAATAAACAACTTTTCTACTTATTACTGGTTCGATTCTTCCAATTAATATTGACTGCGACTACTTAAGTCCAAAAACTCATTTTATCTATCTATGTATATATATAAAACTATTTTCAAAATCAAAAATAGAGTTTAGTTAAACGTTAGCAAATATCACGTATTGAAAGCTCCCGATGGGTGCATTTACCCGTGAAAGTGGTGAAAATTTTGGTGCCTGAAATCGTTACTCCTGAATATCGAGCCATTAAGAGATATATATTGGTGGGCTACCTAAGCTTATTCAGGACTCTACTTGGGCCAACAATCATGTGACTCTTGATAGTGTTTTTCTCCTTCTTGCACGTCTGACTGATAATCATGTGAAAGCCGGTAATCTGAAAAGAAGGGGTTCTAAGAAGGAATCGGGTACTGAAAAGGTCGAGCCTAGGGTCGAAAAGGAGTACCAAGCTGATTCATCTGCTGCAAAGTTAACAAAAAGAAGTGAAAGGGTCGTAACTTTATTGTGACAGCCACTCCTATAGCACCCGATGCCCCTTCTTTTCCTGCCCCTCATGTTGCTCAGTGGGTTCCTAGTGCACCACCTGCCAAAAATCCCTATACTGGACCTTATCCTTTGTGCAATACTTGCAACTATCATCATCCAACCCACCTTCCTTGCAGGCGTTGTGTCAATTGTGGGTGTTTTGGTCACTTCATGAATGCTTGCCGCCAACCAATCTTAGCCCATCCAATGGCCCAGTATCCTGCTCAGCCTCTGATATCCTAAGCTCCAAATGTCTAGGTTCAAGTTCGGGCTTGCTAAAGTTGCGGTTCCACCACCCATCTTCGCAATGTATGCCCTGCTCTCGCGATTGCTAAGCCTCCTGCCGATAATGCTAACCGTGGTGCCCCAGCACGTGCTTTCAATATCAATGCTAATCAGGTTTGTAATCGAGTTTCTCTATCTTGTAATCGGTTTCTATTAATCAATCTTATCCTCATGAATCTTGTTGGTTAATTCTAATCAAGCTCAGGTGAACCAGGAGGTGGTCAATGGTACGTTTCTCGTAAATAACCATTATGCATATATTTTATTTGATTCTGGTGGCGATCATAGCTTTTTATCGTTAGAGTTTGAGCCTTTACTTTCTACCCCTCGTACTACACTCGATTATACTTTCTATGTTGAAATCGCGGATGGGAAACCGATAGCTCTTGATTCTATGATTCGACTGCAAATTGGACTTCAAGGACCATATCTTCCCTATTGATCTTATTCCAATATGTCTCGGGAGCTTTGATATCATCATGGGCATCGACCGGTTGTCTCGTCAGCGAACTGAACTCCTCTGTTTTGATACAATTATTCGCATTCCTCGTCCGCATGACCAGTTTCTAATTATTCATGGCGATAAAACATCAAGTGGGCTTAAGCTTATGTCTTGCATAGCCGCCCAGAAATACTTGCGCAAGGAGTATTTAGCATTTCTGGATCATGTTATGGAGTTCGAGAAAAATAAAGGGGAATTAGGGATATCCCGATTGTGCGGGACTTTTCTAAAGTTTTTCCCCGATGATATAACAAGTCTTCCTCCTGTTCGCCAAGTTGACTTACGTATTGATTTAGTTCTGGGTGCAACTTCTGTTGTGAAGTGTCACACCCTGTAATTTTTGTATCGGGTGCGAGTTTGATGGATCATAATCAAAGTTACACAGAACGACCTCTGGATGATTAAACAACTAGAGCCGTTTGGAAAGTTAAGTTAAGTCAAAATGTGGAGTTTCATTTAATTAGCGGCGGAAATAGTAGTGAAAGTATGTTGTCTTAATTGTTACAAAAACAATTAGATTTCTAACAGATTTAAGGGCATGACACCGTTAGGTGTTATGTAGTAAAATTTCCAAAAGAGCGGCTAAGTTTGACCATGACTCCAGAACGACAAAATGCATGTCCTAAGATGATAAGGCAGTCCAGTATGCAGCAGACATCAATCACCTGAGAATTCATATACTAAAACGAGTCAACATAAAGTTGGTGAGTTCATAGGCTTAGATAACATGCATGTAAAATTTTGATAACAAAGTTTGATCGAATCATTGCATCGTTTGACAATTCGTTTAGATACTGTTTTATAAATTACCATGAACCTTCATTACCGAAACTAACTGATCCCCACTCATGGTACTATGTCCAGTAATACCGCATGGCCAATATAACTGTATGTATACTCTTAACTATTAAAACCGAGTCGGGATTGGAGCTACCAATCAGAGCAGGGGCGTTAACCCAATAGATCTATTCACGAGTCATTGTTTCTGTTTGTAAATTAATCGAATTCAACTAATAGTGGGGTTTCATCATATCATGGTACAATAGGGTTTGGACTAGAAAAGCTCATGTAATAAATAAGGTAACAAGTAATATATTTTTCAGGCAATGATTTAGGATCTATGAATTCTCCCCCAGATATTAAAACAGTTAAAAGAAGGGGGCCGTGAAAAGTCACCTTAAAGATACGATTCAGACAGTAAAGCAGAACAAGTAAGCAGTCCTATACAACATTATATGACACCTTAAGATATAGTAATTGGGTTGAAATCTTTTGCCACTCCAATTTAGTTGGTCAAGTCTTGGTGTTATGGTAACCCGGTAACATGATATGACATCGTTGACCTTAAGGAAATATTTATTGAAAATAAATATTTATTGCGCGATAATTAAAATAATAATTATTTTCAAGCTATTTATTAGTTTAGAATTAGTTTATTATTCCAAATAATTATCATATAAGTTTGTAATACTTTTATAGGAAGAAACGACAGTTTCAGCGGTTATAGGCAAAATACGCGTTTTGCCGGTTTTAGGCGTATTCCACGGTATATCTAAAAAATGACTAAGGTATATGACTATACAAATAAATATACAATTATTATCATCATAATGACCATAACAAATCAGAAAATACACATTCAAGAGTTCATTTTCCTAGTTTCTCGGTTTTGCCGGTATGTGTCCGATTTAGCCGGTTTTGATCCCGTGACTCGTTCTAAGGCTTTGTAATTTCCAAAACACTTTCTAAACATATACTAAGTTATTTTAGGCCTATAAAAGTGTTCTAATTTAATTGTGACTTCTATTTATATCCTTCCAAAAATGGATTATTCGGGTCTGTAAAGTGTCCATTTTTAGTCCCGTTTTCGCCATATTTAGCTATTTTCGGAAGGGATCTTTTGCGTGTTTTAAATAAAAATATGCTAAAAGATCATTTTTGAGGGTGTTAGAACATATTCCTATGCTACGTTGTGTCTCGTGTATTGTATCTAGACTAGAGCGTCTTTGTGAGTCATATAGTCAACATATCAAAATGGCCGATGGTCTGTCGTACCAGTTGGTACAGGCGTACCAACTAATCCGCCAGGTGGTACGATGGCCAGTATATAATTGACTATAAATTGTTCGTGTTAGAGAGAGCTTAGTAGTTCTATCATTTTCTATCACTTAACTTTGTGTACTAAGTGTGTTTCTCTCTCTCTAGCATTGTAACCTCTTTGTGAATCAATAAAGCCAAGCTTTATTTACATCCGTGTTCATCAATTAACCAAATCATGCAGTAGTAAGATCCCTCTGTGGTTTTTACAAGTGGTATCAGAGCAATTGGTTGCTCTACTGTTGTGATTTGATCAATTTTCGTATTCTAGAGTGAGAAACTTTGGGTTTTCTTCGTTTTTCATCATTTATGTCCAATTCCAAGTGATTGTGAGCTTGAAACTGATATCTAAACATTCCTAGACTGTTTTCGGAGTCTACTGCTGTGATTTACATTTTTAATCGTCCATTTTCTCAAAATTCAGTCGAATTTAGTGTGGTACGCCGCTGGTACGGCCGAAGAACACTTTGGTACGTTGCTGGTACGCACAACAATCTTCTTCGTGGTTCTGGTACGCTAGATTTGGTCCATACGGCAATCTTCTTAGGTGGTCTGTGGCGGTTACTCACTGGTACGTTGTAGACCAGTCTAGTCCGTTTCAAATTGTGGTACGCTGAGATTATCTGATCCGCTGCTGGTACGCTAGTCAGTCTGGTACGTTGGTAACTCAGGTCCGAGATTTGGTCCGCTCGTTTCTTTGGTCCGGAGGTGGTACGCTGAAATAGTTTGGTACGCTGAGACTAGGTTTGGTATGTTGGCAAAAATGTTGTCTTTACTAAAACTGACGTAACTTGAGAACCGTTAAGAGTTACGGGAGCTAATACCAGCCAAAACGTTTGTCTCGAAGAGTTCTATAATTTTACTCTCCTAAAGGCTAGTACCCTTTGGTTTGAACCCCAAAATCCGCTTGGAAGATGTCCGTTTTTGAGTTTGAAGTTTTTACATTCGATATTGTAAGTTGAAAATGAGCGATTTTCAAGCATTTTTAGCTGTTCTAACATCAATGCAAGCCATGAACTATGATAACGAGATAGGAACAACTCAGAAAATTCCTAAGTTGCTTTGGTTGGAAGATTATTACAATTGGAGAAGTCGGTTTGAATCCTACATTTATTCTCAAGATATTGATAGTTGGATTCCGATTGAGAAAAAATATGAGTATCCGATGATAGGTCCCAACAAGCCGAAGATGGTTAGTAGTTTTGATGCGGACGAACGAAATTTTTTTTCCAGAGAAAGAAAACATATAGTTATCTTACAATGGCCTTACCAAAAGATCTAATGCATCAAAGAAAACATATAGTTATCTTACAATGGCCTTACGAAAAGATCTAATGCATCAATTTAAGCAATATACAACGGCCAAGGAATTGTGGGATGCGATTCCAGAAAGGTGTGAGGGTAATGACCATTATAAAAACAATCGAAATAAAGTTTTAAAGAAGGAGTTTGATAATTTCAGGCAATGCGAGAATGAGAAAATTCCAGATTTGATTGCAAGATTTTCACATTTGATAAATGAACTTGATGTTGTAGGTGTCAAGAAAGATAATGATGAATTGAAAGAGAAAATTTTGGAAGCTTTACCTGAAAAGTGGGAAAATTATGTGATGATGTTGACTAATGATCCAAGTTACTCAAATTGGAAATTCAATCAGTTAACTAGCAAGTTACAAGCTCGTGAAATGGAACTGATTGTGAAGAAGTCAGCACATCCTTCTGTTCAAAATCCTGAAATATATTTTGGAAAAAATTGTACTACCGTGCATGCTAAAGGAAAGTCACATTCTAGTTCAAGCATTAATCCACTAACTACAGCCTTTCTTGCTGGAAAATCTGAACATTCTGGTTACTCTCCGGGTTGCAGTTTTACCATTCCTGATAAATCAACAAACAATTCTCATCCTATTCAATCAACTGAAGATCTAGCTGCATTGATATCTTCTTTCATATCATCTTCTTCTGGCTCTATATTTGGTCAAATTAGTGAAACTAGTTTGCATTCGAATGACATAAAACAAATAGATGATGGTCAGCTACATAAATTAGATTTGGAGTGGCAGATGGCTATGCTTGTTGAAATAGGCAGAAGATTTATGAGGAAACATGGTAAGTCATCTGTTTTTCAGGGAGAAAAACTTGGTCTGGATAAGTCGAAACTTAAATGTTTCAAATGTTCCAAATTTCGACATTTTGCTCGAGAATGCAATCAATCATCATTTGAAAAGTCTAATTCGGATAAGCATGGTCACAATAAAGACCCAAAGGTTTTAGTGGCTAAGGAAGGCTATGATTGGTCTGCAGATTTTCCGGATGAATCTGCATTTTTTAATTCACTCTCTAGAAAACAATGGATTGATGGCAAATATTGAGGTTGAATTGAGTGGGTATGCATCTGAGACCAGTAAATCTGAAACAAGTGATTCTAAAGGTAATGGTTATGAGTCAACTTGTGAATTTTGTGCTCAAAAGGATAGAAAAATTCGAGAATTGGTTTAAGAAAAAGAAGGGTTAATGGTTGAAAGGACAAAGGAGGAAGAAGAATTAGAAAGTTTTAAAAAGAAGTTTGAAGATTCTGATGAGATTCTAAAGATAAATGAGAAATTAGTCAAGGAAAAGAATGTTTTAATGGAAAAGTTTGTAGAGCTTCAGACAAAATTGGATGAGCTGGTCAGTGCAGATAAAGAACAAATTTTGAAGTTGCGAACTGAGAATGAAGAGTTGGTTAAAAGCGTTGAGAAGTGGGAGAGTGAAGCAAAAGATGTCATTGGTGATTTTGATGCTTTATTTCAGAAATCTGCTGCCAAAGTCGAATATCTGAAGCAATCTTATGATGAACTCAAGAAAGAGTTCGATGAAGTTACCACTGCAGAAACGATTGGTTCATTATGAATTACAAGACAAAGTTATCAGTTTGAAAGAATAAAATCAATTGCTGAAACGAAATATTGAGATTCATGAGGGGCGGGTGAAGAAAATTACTCAAGAAGTATACGATGCTCATGATCAGATTCGACAAGAGAAGCTTTTGTATAATAGAGCTTCAAAACAATTGATTGAATCAGAAAAAGCACTGGTGAAGCTCAAAATAAAATATCTGATTTGAATGTTGAAGTGTTGGATCTTAAAAGGCAGTTGAATAATTTGAAGAATTCACATTCTTTCACAAGTTACTTGTGCAAAGATAAGAATTTCAAGAAGGTATTTGGAAGCGCAGAGCATAATCAGATTCCACATCCAGTTATTCAAACTGATGCTCTAGCTGATATTCATTCGTCTGATATAACTGGAGATTATTTTGAATTTGTGTCTGAGAAATCTGAAAAGAAGAAACCAAAGTCTTCAAACAAGAAAGTGGACTCTTCAACATCTGGTGCACCCACATTTGTTAAATTTGTTTCTGGTGGAACTGGTGTAGTTGATAAAGAAATTTCTGATAACAAGATGGTAGATAAAGATGAAAAGATGGTGTCTGATGAGAAATTGGCTGCTGAGTTGGTAGAAGCTAACAACTTAAAGGGTATTAAAGCTAAATTTACTCAAGTTGCTCAAGCTGGAACTTCAAAATCTCAAGTTGAATTGTCAAAATTACCCGGTTACAAACGTTCTAGTTTGGGTGGTGAAGGCAAAAAGTTTGAGAAGAAAAATCAGAAAAATGTGTCAAAGAAGGTTAAGAAAGAAAAGAAAGACACTAGTTTGGCTTAAATCTATCACCTAGCTCAAGTATTCATTTCCATCATGGAAAGGGATTTGGAGGTAAACAAAAGAAGCGAGATTCATCTGAAAGTTCTCCAAAAGAGTATTCATCTAGATCTAATTCTACCCCTCGAAGTCCTACTTCCAAATGGGTGCATGCGAACAGGTTTCAGGTTTTTGATGATTATTCAGATGATTATGAGTCTTATGATAGATGTCCTTCATTTCTAGACAAATCACAATCTCAATGATCTTATCGTTTGTGCTATCAGTGTCGCCGAAAGGGACACATGGCAAAGGATTGTCCTGAAATGACAAAAAGTTCATTTTCTGAAAAATCTGCCACCTTTATCGATGAATCAGGCAGAATTTTTACTGAGTCACCACCTTCCAAATCAAAATTTAAAATGAAACAATTTTTCAAATTTGACTCAATTGTTGGGGGTTCATCATATGATGATGACTCAGTTAAAACTGAAAAGGCAAAGATGCAGTGGCCACCGAAAATGGTTAACTCAGCTGCAACTGATTTTGTGGAAGACACTGGTCGACCAGAAGCTGTGTGGTTCGGGTCATTTGAATACTAATCATTTAAAACCAGTGTGCATGTTTTTTCAAGAAGACCTATTAGTGATTGTGAAGCTCAAGCTTACAGTGATTGCTGATAGTGGAGTCTCCTACTTAACTTAAATTGAACGCTCCATATTTCAAAATGAAAGTTTTTCTGAAAGCTTAAACTGAAAGGTCTCGGTATCGATTGGTCAATTTTCTTTCTTTTACATTTCGTATGTAGGTTTAGGGGAGAAAATTAAAAACCTAAAAATAATGTCTTTGTGTTTTGTTAAAATGAAAATCCAAAAATAGAGTTTTCATTTTAAGGGGGAGAAAATGGAAAAATACAAATATATTGAAAACAGAAAAATACAAAAACATTGAAAATGAGAAATTGTATCCGACATATTTGGGAAATGATGGTACATTGGCTTACATGTCTGACTCATGGATAAATTAGATGAAAAAAGCCATAAGATCATTGTTTGATGAGCTTGGTAGGCTCGGCATTAAATCAGAAAGTATTCAGATGTGATATTGCTTGACCAAGTGGACGACATCTTGATGCGTATCTCATGATATCAAGAAAAAGATACGTGGAAAAAGAAAAATGAGAAGTCACTGTGTATACATGTGTTCATTTTGCAAAGATTTAAACTTGTTTGATTTTCTTTATTTTGTCAAACGACCAGACTTTCTCTGCGTGTCCACAAGACCGACCTGATTGTTGTTCATTTTATGTTCTGCTTTATTTTATTTGGTGTTTCGTATAACTCTTCAGACTTTCTCTGCGTGTACGGAAGTATCGACCTGACTGTTGTTGAGTTATACAATTTCAACTTGTTTTATTTTCTTATTTTGTTAAATCTGAGGCCTTATCTGTGTATCGAAAGATCAACCTTAAGGTAGACGATTTAACGTTCTTATTTCTTTTTTTGCATGGAACACAGTTGACTATATCATGAATACATTTACTGTGTGTTAAAGCACAAGTAAAATCACAAAGTATGATAAGCAAATACATATCTGAGAATGTCTGATAGTGTGGGGTACACTGGTCAAAGCAATCTAATCAATACATTAACATATCCAGATGTTATGAGTATGATTGTGCCTGAGTTTAAGATGGGCAAATTATACCAGCAATCGACATGACTTGTGTGCTGAAGTAATTGAAATTGAAGTGTAGTTCAGCATGTCACGACCAATATGATCCCAAGTTGTGATCTTTCTCGCAAAAGACAAAAATAGTGTGTGATTCAGTATTTCATTTCTGTATTGCATTTATGTTTTTCATCAGAAAAATCCAAAAAGATTTTAGGTGTGTTTTAGCATAAACTTAGAAGAGTCAAAAAGATTTTTGGTGTGTTTTGATATAAAGTTTCAAAAAGCCAAAAAGATTTTGTTTCTTATTTCTTTTTGATCGATCGATACACGATACAAAATCAAAATTTCAGAACTATATCTTGGATTCTCGAAGACAAGTATTGCGCCAAGATTAAAGTAAATTTCAAAAGAAAAATAAAGCCACATTTTCGTCTTCTGAAATTGCAGGTTCTGTGTGACAAGACTCAAGCATGGTGAAAGGGGGAGTATGTAATATCTTTCACAAGTGGATCTTGAAGTTCAAAGATTGTTCAAGATTGATCTAGCAATGCAAGCTCTATTTCTGACAAGATTTCAAGTTGAAGATCAGATGCAACTATGCTGAAGATTGAACACTGAAGTTTAGTTAGACAGATAGATACATAGATACACTACACGTTAAGGCGGAGTTTGTTAAAGCATATTCCTATGCTACGTTGTGTCTCGTGTATTGTATCTAGACTAGAGCGTCTTTGTGAGTCATATAGTCAACATATCAAGATGGCCTTACCATATGATCCGTCGTACCAGTTGCTACAGGCGTACCAACTAGTCCGCCAAGTGGTACGCCGGCCAGTATATAAATGACTATAAATAGTTCGTGTTAGAGAGAGCTTAGTAGTTCTGTCATTTCTCTATCACTTAACTGTGTGTATTGAGTGTGTTTCTCTCTCTAGCATTGTAACCTCTTTGTGAATCAATAAAGCCAAGCTTTATTTACATCCGTGTTCATCGATCAACCAAATCATGCAGTAGTAAGATCCCTTCGAAAATTCTGCCCAAATTCATGGTCAAAGTTAGGGTCAAAATTAGGGTTTTTAACTAGGCATTTTAGGTATTTTGAGCCTTTAAATACATCTATAAGTCAAATGTTTCCATCATCAACCTTATAACATGGAAAAATCAGTTTCTAGGGTTCAAGAGAGTCACAATTTTCAGATCTAGTGTTCTATACACAAAACCATGGCACTTTGTACACATATTAACATCATAACACTAGTTTTGCTTTAGATCTATGTAATGTAGCATATGGGGGTTTTAAAATACATGTAATCACTACTAGAAACATATCATTTACTAGATCTAACAAGTACATGAACAAAGTTATAGGTTACTAACAACATAGTAGAAAATATGAGTTTAAAGTCACCATTTTTAACCAAGACTTGATATGGGAGTGTTAGATGCAAAAGGAGGTTATCTAACATGAAATCTCAAAGAAAAGTAAGAAAATGTGCACTACTAACTTGAAGGAACCGAAAATGAGAGTGGAGGAGGCTTGATCTTGCTTCCTTGAGTCTTCTAGCAGCCTTGAACTTCAAATATGGTGGTGCTTGATGAAGAAAAACTACAGAGAGAGTAGAGAGAGATAGGGCTGATGGGTTCGGGAGAGAGGGAGAAAAAAGTGTGTGTTTTCTTGTGTGGTGGGAGCAAGTGATGTTCTAGGGTTTCTTTATTATGTTCTTTATATAGGTATACACATAAAATAAGGGAAGGAACCAAGTAACAAGGGTTGGGTCCAAGTGAGATGAGGTGGTGGCGGTTTTGTGGTGTGAGCCAAGAAAGAAAGAAAGCAAAAGGGGAGGGGGCCGGTTTATGTGGTGCAAGGGAGGAGGTCAAAGGTGGTACAACACTAGGTGTTAGGGTGGTGGAAGATGGTACAAAGAAAAGGTGATGGGAGGTTTAAGGTTGTATAGGGTGGTGATGATGATGTAGGGTGAATAGTTATTGCTTTACGGTTGGGTGATTAGGAGGAGACTAAGTAAAGGTGGGGGTTTTAATCTCTAAAAATCGATGGGGAGGTGATTCGGGTTTCGGATTGAGCCGTGAGCGAGGGACGGGTTCAGGAGGCTCAAAGGTAATGGGTTGGATTCAAGAAAAGAAATGAAACAATTCTTCTTTAAACATAATTGATGTCAAATGGTGATAAATGTTTATGTTAATTTTTTTATATAAAAACTCATGGTTTTTCGTTATAAAAATAATTAACGTTAATATGATTTATTATTGGACGTAGTACGATAAATAAATAAATAAACGCTACCGTTCACTTCAAGACTTTTACGAACTGATAAAGTTCATCTTGGAGAAGAACCCGCCGGAAGAGCCACGTGGTGAAATTTAATTAATTAATTAATTATGTTTATGTTTAATTTGAGGTTTAATTATGTTTAATATACATATTGTTTAAATTAATTTTGGGTTATTATTATCAGTTTGAACAATTCCCCCCCCCCCCTTTAATTAAAAATTTTCACCAAAATATTTGAATTTCCCACCATTAGTTCAAAGTACACCCAAAATTTCGAACTAAATTTACTTATTATCGATTCATCTGATACTTTTCCCTCTCACTTTATCAGAAAAGTTCCAGTTAAACGCCTCCAGTGAATAACTAGGTCTTCTTTCTCCTCCATATCATTCACATCTTCCATGGAGCTTCAACAACGAATAGCTTCAACAGACAGCGCTAGCAATTCTTCAGAAGTTCCATGTGATTTGGGAGACCAATCAGTCCAGAAAACGGTAATTGTCAAGTTATTTCATTTCATTAATTACAATCTGTTTTCTTAAAATTGTTTCTTTTATATATTATTGATACACGTTTAACTTGGGATCCCTGTATTTTTGTATAGTTACAGTTACAGATCGATAAAATTTCGTTTCATACAGAATTAATTAGGAAGGGGTATATATTATAATCCTCTCCATTCATTTCAACTCATTCATTTTATGCTAAATTAGTTATTTAACTTCTTAAATGACTGTGGGAGCATGCTAAATTAGTTATTTTATGCTAGGAATGTTGAGGTCAAGCATATGCACATGTTTGTAGATTCATGTTACTGGTGAACCTCCTTTCTTCTTTACGTACATGGCTAGAAATGGTCAACTGTTTGTTTATATCCACTGAAGACATGATGTGTTCCGCTCTTCCCTTTAGATGTCCTTATTTGTGTATAACATATCAAATAATTAATCAATATGGTCTTTATGTGATATATTAATAATTAAGAACTAATTTATGTTACTCTTGTCATTACTAGGAAATGATCCTAGAAGACATATATAGGAATGTTTCCAACATTTTTTTAGGTTAATGTTAGAGGGGTACAAAATAAAGAAATTGTAATTTAAATCCCCTATAGAAGAATAGAAGAATGTTGATGTCATGCATCTGCTACTTTACTAGAAATAGTAATTTATTTATATCCACTGAAAGACATGATGTGTTCCACTCTTCCCTTTAGATGTCTTTAATTTGTGTATAACATATCAAATAATTAATCAATAGGGTGTTTATGTGATATAATAATAATTAAGAACTAATTAAGAGATAATGCATCAATAGGGTCTACATGCTTTCCTATTTATGTACTTTGTTAAAAAGCATCTAACTACATTCTGTTAATTGTATAAAATTCAAGGATCGATCCAACAACACTGATGGTCAATTGGAAAAACTTGAGTTTGAACTTAAAGAGGAGAGACTTCTTAGGGATGAAAAAAATGAACAAGTTAAGGCCCTCTTCCTGAAGATTGAAGAATTGGATAAAAAAACTTGATCTACTTATAGCTCATCTATTTGCATATGGAACACCGTACCACAACAAGTTAATGCTCCGGCATCTACAGAGGTAAATTCTTTACATAACACCTTAATCATACTATTCTCAAGTAGCTTATAATAACATACACTCTTGTTTCTGAAGAACACAAAGCGGGTGAACTCTTGTTCCTGAATAACACAAATAGATGCAATATCCTAGTACATAAGAATATATACTTCATTTAAGAACACAGTTATGAGTTAAATGGAGCTCTTCTATGATTCATTAAAAATGTATGTTAATATGAAAAAAATAGAGTATATACACAATCTGTATGAATAAAACTGGAACAACATATGTTAGATTAAAAAAACAGAATAAATACTTTCATGATAGGTCCGCATCATTATTCTGCACTCACTTTTTACCAATTCAAAAACATTGTTCTAGGTAAATTCTAAGGAGATTTTTGTTGGATCTAGCCACAGTACTAATCATGCTGACATACACACAACGGTTAGTATTTTTCAAACTCATTATCGGTTTGATTGCTCATTTACATAAAGTAATTAATTGAACTGTAGGGCGTGAAATCGGTGGTCGATCAACCTCGTCTGAAGCGGTTGAAAAGAAAAAGGTAAATATTTGCCAGTCAAGTTTCATTCCGTTCTATAGTTTCTTAGTAATCTGTTTAGTAATGTCGTGTAGTCCCATTTTAAATGTTATTTGGTACCTCAAACACTTGGTCTAGCTAGGGATTGTTGGAGCAAATGGTGAGATGTGTACCAAATAAGGTTCAACTGACTTTGAAGTTGATCCGGAACTTAATGTGATGTTCATTCAGATGTTTTAAGTTCATTTGGATATCTAATGTTCATTTGGAAATCAATTGAATTGTAGGACCTGATGACTCATACTACTTGCAATAAAATGGCACTCCTCAGTCCATATCTATCATGGTGATAAGTATTTCAAAATTGCTATATATATTATGATCAATTTCCATAACCTAATTATCCATTATATGTTTTGGTATAGGAAGGAATACAAGAAAAAATGGTCCTAATTAAGCTCAAATCTGGACAATTGAAGATAAAGACCACGTGGTAGTGTTGTTGGCTCCCGGATTGAAAATTAAATTGAGAATAATGCTTGTATGCAGTGTAATTTTCTTTAATTTTTTATTTGTATTTTATTTGTATTTGACTTGTAATTAATAATTTTTAATAGGTTTTAATAGGTTTTAAAATTGGTCACGCGTATAGCAAGGACCCATCTGATTTCAACAACCTTTTGGTCACTTTTTTTTCTTCCCAAATATATGTGGCTAAAACACAAATATACGTGACCATATAATACCAAAGGTCACACTTTTTATATTTTAACGTGGCCGTTGCCACCCTTTGGCCACGCATATCGGGATAAAATATCTGATTTCAACTACCCTTTTGCCACTTTTTTTCCAAATATATGTGGCTAAAACACAAATATACGCGACCATATAATACCAAAGGCCACACTTTTTATATTTTACGTGGCCGTTGCCACCCTTTGGCCACGCGTATTGGGACAAAATGTATGATTTCAACTACCCTTTGGCCACTTTTCATTTTCAAATTCATGTTGCTAAAATACAAATATACGTGACCATATAATACCAAAGGCCACAATTTTTATATTTTAACGTGGCCGTTGCCACCATTTGGCCATGCGTATTGGGACAAAATATCTTATTTCAACTACCCTTTGGCCACTTCTATTTTCCAAATATATGTGGCTAAAACACAAATATACGTGACCATATAATACCAAAGGCCACACTATTCATATTTTAGTGTGGTTGTTGTCACCCTTTGGCCACGCGTATTGGGACAAAAATTATAATTTCAGCAACTCATTTGGCCACGTTTTTTATAACATATGTGGCTAAAACAAAAATATACGTGACCATATACTACCAAAGGCCATGCTTTTGATATTTTAACGTGGTCGTTGCCACCCTTTGGCCACGCGTATTGGGACAAAATGTATGATTTCAGCAACCTTTTGGCCATATATTTTTATAATGTATGTGGCTAAAACTTAGTATATGTGACCATATAATACCAAAGGCCACGTTAAACAAACACATGTGGCCGTTGGGACCCTTTGGCCACGCTTTCCAGAAGAATTGTTTGATTACAACAACAAATATTGGTACCCTTTAGCCACGCTTCTAGGTGGCTTCAGCCACTGATATTGTAACGTTGCCGTAGGATACTTAAGGTGACGGGACCTATGGTGTCGATTGAAATGGAAAAAGAAAACGTGACCAAACACCTTTGGTCACGGTTTTTTTCCGTGGCCAAATGTGAATTTTGACATAGTGCGAAAAATAAATAAATAAACGCTACCGTTCATTGATTGCTTAACATCAAATAATGTTATGCCAAACCTACTGGATGTTTTCTTTATCGTAGTGTTGAAAATTTTCAAATTCTTTATTTAGTACTTTTCGTCTACTCTTTTTGTATTGATAATTGCCTTCGCATCTTGCAGACAACGCATCCCATAACTGTTTTTGTAAGAGCATATACCTATGCTATGATGTGTCCCGTGTATTGTATCTAGATTAGAGCGAGTCTATGAGTGGTTATGACAATATCATTTGTGCCGTACCAAATGGTACGCCGGACCATATGGTACGCCTGTACCAGATGGTGAACCATTTGGTACGAGGCTGCTTGTCACTAAGTATAAATAGGTTGTGTTAGAATGATAGATTAACTCTTATGTCATTCTTCACCTTCTGTGTGTGTATTCTAGAGAGAGAAACTAGAGAGAGTTCATTGTGATCTTCAAGTGATTCAATACAAATCTCTTATTTACATCCGTGTTTAATATGATTGATTGATACACGCAGTAGTAAGATCGTATCTCGGTTTTACAAGTGGTATCAGAGCATTTGGTTGCTCTACTGTTGTGTTTTTTATCAATTTTCGGATATTTAGGGTGAGAAAGTGTGGGTTTTCTTCATTTTTCATCAAATTCTTCCAATTCCGAGTGTTTCCGAGGTAAAAAATGATTTCTGAGTGTTCCTAGTGAGTTTTCGCACCTTTCTGAAGCAAATTCAAGTCCAAATTGTCAAAATTCACGAAAATCCGTCAATATCAGCATGGTACGTTTCTGGTCCGCCTTAAGAAAATCTGGTCCGCCGCTGGTCCGCCGTTGGTCCGCTAGGCAATCTTCAAGTTGGTCCGTGGCAGTTATTTTGGTCCGCCGTACCAAATCTGGTCCGCTGAAATCTGGTCCGCTGAAGTCTGGTCCGCTGAGTACAAATCTGGTCCGCTGGTAGTTTCTTAAAAGTGTCATAACTTTTGCATCGTAAATCGCTACGAGGGCCATAAGTACTCAAATCGATCATCTCGACAAGCTCTAAATTGTTCGTTCAAAGTTGATTTTCAAAATCAAATTCTAACACCTTCGTTTTTGAGTTTGAAGTTTTGAAGTATCGTTCTCGGTGGAAAAATGTCTG
>JBCNJP010010961.1:0-19161 GCA_039602395.1 Deinandra increscens subsp. villosa
ACAGTTGTCACAGCCTCCCCATGTTAAGGACGAAAATTCTTCAACAAGGGGATACTGTGACTAGCTCATTAACTTTTACTACATTACGCAATTTTCGAGGACGAAAATTCTTCAACAAGGGGATACTGTGACAATCCGACTTTTCAGGTCTTTTTCTGGACTTTAACTGAACGTAAACCGTATTAAATGTTGTGTGAACATTTATGTGATTGACTGTTTTGACTTTAGCAATTAGGGTTTTTTGTAATCATCACGATACGAGCATACACTTAAGTGTAGACGTTTGATATTTTATGTTTTTTTTATGTGAATTTAATAATATAAATCATGGAATTATATTTATAATATTGGGGAATCTAAATATTTAATCATAAGTTATTAATTATGATTTCATGTAATTTATATATATAATATATATATATATATATATATATATATATATATATATATATATTAGTTTTAGATTTTAAAATCTATGCTTTTATGTGTATTTAAAATGGACAATTAAGGGTTGTTATCTATGATTTTAGGTGGTCATCTAAGTTTATATTTTATGAAACGTCACACGTTGCATGGATGTCGATATTCCTTCGTTCAGTCCTCACTTCAATTATGTCCGTTAAACCTGTTAGGAGTTCGTTAATGTTTAGTAAACTTGAAGGGATCATAATTATCATTTCCTAAACCTTCTTGTGTCTAACAAAACTGAAGGGACTGGTTCTGTAATTACCAAAACTTAGTGTAATACTTGTAAACCTGTGAGGGACCAATTCTGCCAGATTGCGAAAGTTGAACAATTAAATCGACTGTTATGCTTGGATTGAAGACGATGATCGGTTACAGAGCGATCATCATCGCTCTCGACCGTTCTCCATATTGATTGCAATTCATTCCTCAAATCCTGTGATAAACCCTATCATGTAACCACCATTTTCACACCTCTCGAACTCTCTAAATCTTGAACTCTTACTCTCCCTGTTTTCATTCTTTTTTTTTCCGGCAACAAGAACCACCGCAAACACCACCGAAACCACCACTGTCCATCACTACTGCATCACCTTTCGATCACCACAGTGATCGAAATACCCCTACGAACAACCAGGTGTCATCGAAAGTTCAAACCGTGACGGTCCTCGGTGTTCGCGTTCAAGGTTCGGGACTCGTTTCGGCTCCAAAAACTCGTCTTTTCTCATCACCGACTCGAGGTAATGATTTCTTAATGTTAGTCGCACACTTTTTATGATTTTAATATGAGTTTTGCGATTTTCCGGTGACCGGAATAAAACTCCGGCCGCCAGAGTTCTTGAGGAAGAAGATGACGCGAACTAGCTATAGATTAAGTTTCACCTAGTTGGGTTATAACAACAAATGGGCGGGTGGTCCAGTGGCTAAGACCCGCGAGTTGTATGAGAGAGGTCTTGGGTTCGAAACCAAGCCTCTTTATTTCTTTTTCTTTTCTTCCTTAATTCCGGTTCTGACCTCCTCTAGACAGGATATATTATTTCCGATCCAGTAGTTTACCAAACAGCAGCCCTGTCCAAATGGTTTGAGTGCTTGCGTTATGGGTTGGAGGTTGCGGGTTCGACCCCCAGCAACCTCAGTTTTTTTTCCTGTTTTCGTGATTTACTAATTTTAGACCTCTAGTGGCTTTGCACTTGCACCGGAAATGTTCCTTTGCATACACTAACCCCGTAAACCATACTTTGAATTGTAAGCATGCCTAAACTTGTCGTTTGAACTAAAATATAGTTTTTTTTAATAAACCTATATATATATTAACTAAAAACCATGGGTTTTACATAAAAGAAAAATATATATGTATTTCTCGTAGAAAAATATATATTGCATACATAATGGGTTTAAGGAAACGATTATATATATTTTCGGTGAACTTTTAATATATAAATCTTGTTTTGTGAACTCGTTATTAACATCATTTGCACGTTTGAGTATATATATTATATATATATTTATTTTTTTGAATCAAAAAATATATAATATTGATATATATTGTATTTTCTCGCGTTATTTCGATAATCGCTTGGATTTGGCACACGTGCCATCCTCGACTCGTTTGAACTCCACGATCCTTCATTTTTGTCGTTTACATTAGACTTATAGTTTATAGAACACACACTTATACATTTATGCTCGTTAGGTGATTGATTGCTTGCACAAGACTCGTTCTTGCTACTTGAATTAACTGTTTGACTGGAAACCTTGCCGAGCAACCTATGGTGAATTTCACGGCCCCATTTTACTGTTTTAATCCTTTTGGGGGAGATTAACATGCATGATTTACACAACTGAGATAATTAGACTTTTATATATCACTTGAAGTACTTGTAGCACACTATACAACAAAGTCCTTCTTATGGTACCGTTAGTATTAATGACGATAGCGGGAAATATATTGTAGTACTACTGGGTCTGACAAACCCCACCCGGGTCAGTCGCTCTGACACGATTGGATATCGAACGGGTGTTATATTCGTCCTAAACACAACAAGGCAAACTATGAACAACTGTTAGCTTCGGTGACCATCAACGTGCGAAGTTTCATGTATATAGCCTAGCTAGCTATTTGATATATACTAGTGATTATGCTCTTACAACTTGACGTTATTAAACGGTCAAACTTAAACTGAAATGTTACTGAACTGATAAACCTGTGAACTCACCAACCTTTGTGTTGACACTTTAGCATGTTATATCTCAGGTCGCTAAACTGGATTGTCTGCCACGAGCTAGGATGCACCACATAAGGATTACTATTACCATGCATGCATCATAGACTTATTTATTTATCGAACTTATTAACTTTTGGTTTGCGCATGTTTTGGCGCTTGAACAATTATTACAACTTTGTCGATTACGCTTCCGCATTTAAAAACGCATTTACTCTGGTTTTACTTTTACATTGCATATAGACTGTTCGTATGGCTAATGTGTTCGATCCTGGTTTGTCACGCTCCCTGCGGCGCGTTGTCGCGCGTGGGATTTTTGGGGGTGTGACATATTTAATGCATGCAAGGCTGCATAAGTTTTCTAGAACCTATCAGGAATTGAATTTACCTGATCAGAAGGAGAATCTTGCTTGGCCATCAAAGCATGGTTGATGGTCGAACTCAGCTAGAAAGTCTCCCCATTCAACGCATTCAGTTTGGTTTTCTAGAGCAGCAACCACATTCTGATGGTTTTGACTCCCGACTGGTTTTGGTTGGATGGGTTGTTGTCCTGAACTATGAGCTGAATTATTGCTTGAATTGTTGTGGTTGTTTCCACCATGATTCTTCATCTGAGTTTGACCTTGATTATGTCCTTCCCTTCTTGGTTGGGGGCACTCTCTTGCAAAGTGACCAAGTTGGTGACAGTTGTAGCATTTCACCTTGCTTTTTTCTAGGCCAATGTGAGCACCTTTTGCTCCTTTGTAAGTTCTACCAGTTCTTTTGTAGAATCTTTGGGCTCTAATAGACACCATAGAAAGTTGGGTCAAAATATCCATTTCTTCTAAGTCATCAGCACCTATACATTCTAAGTCTTCACGAATGAAGCCTTGGTATGAGTCAGTTGCTACATAAGTATTGTGAGAGTTATCAAAGGAATTTAAAAAGCTCTCTTGACACCTTGGTGTCTCAGAGAAACTGACTATAGGTGACTGGTATGAAGATGAGTTTGAAGATCTCTGGTTTTGAAAATAAGTAGTTACTAGAGCAGTTGAAAACATATGAGTTGATTCAGAAGATGACTTTTGCTTAAGATTTATTTCCATTTCATAAGCACCGAGTATGCCATGAAGCTCACTAAGCCTCACCTTTTTCAAAATTTTACATTCTCTGATGTTTACAGTGTAAACTGTCTACACAGAAGGCAGAGAACGTAAAAACTTTCTGTTTACATCGACCTGATCTAGTTTTACATCTACTTTTTGCAGTTCATCAAGTAAGGAAACAAATCTCAAGTACTGGTTGGTCATAGATTCACCAGATTTGTAGGTAAAGTTCTCATATTTCTGTTTTAAAACAACTTTCTTGTTTTTTTAACCTCACTGGTTCCTTCATACATTTCACTTAAGGCATTCCACATGCTATGTGCAGTTTTGTAACCCTTAAACCCACTTAAAATGGAGTTAGGAAGTGCAGCCTGTAGAGTCTAATATGCCTTATAGTCAAATTCGAGAGCAACATAGTCGGATTCAACATATTTATCTAAAGGTTTTGGTATCTTGACTTCAGCATCATCAGCAGATGGAACTGTGGGAGAATAAGGACCTTCAGTCAAGGATTTCCATGTACGGCGATCTAAGATCCTAACAAAACCTTCCATCCTTAGTTTCCTGGTACCAAAGTCATCAGGAGTGAACATTGGCGGTTTATTAGCACTACCGTTTGAACATCCCAAACTGAGTTCATTCATTTGAAAAACTTTTGAAAGACAAAAACAAGGATTGTAAAGTAAACAAGTAGAGTATCAACTTTGAAGCATTGGAAGTCTTCAAACTGGGAGCCATAGCTCTGATACCACTTGTAGGATCGGTGTTAATTACTATTTAACTTAACAAGAAACCCTCTACTTGTAAATATAACCCTGCGGAATTAAAGTTATATTTCACTTTACTTAAGCAATTCTTAGTTCTCTTGTGTAATGTAAGTGTTTGATTGCATAAGGATAGTAACAAAAAAGTAAGAAATACTCGGCACTATTTACATTAACTCAAGTTTACACTATTACAAGTTGATCGAGAACTGTGTGTTAAACTAAAAGCTAACTAAGCTATATATAGTGCAGATGAGATCAATCACAACCATTGATCTCAAACGATTTAATCTAAACCGTTAAACCAAAGTCAAATACAAACTACCGAAAGAATAATCTTCGACATTTGGAATATCTTGCGTGTGATCAGCAACATACTACTTTAGGAGAGAGGCTTTGATAGATTTGGAAGCAACTGAGAAGCTTTTGCAGGATTGGACGACTGAAAAGACTTCTCAGGAAAAGTCTGGTTGAACTCATTATCTGGTGGATAATCTAGTTCACCCGGAATATTCGCTAATAGACAAAATTGCTTCTTCCGGTTCAACATCCAGTTCAGCTTGAACTCGAGATTTCCGCTCGAACTTCAACTTCAGCCGGAACTGCTCAAAATTAGCTTTCAGCCGGAAATCTTCAAAGCGATATTCCTTATAGATTAATTGTATAGCAGTGGAAACATATTTAAATAGAACTCTAGTAATTGATTTTAACGCGTTAGCACAATCAAAACCAGTCAACAGGATTAGGTCAACCATGACACACAAACACAATGATTATGGTAATCATAATCATAACGCAAATGGTAAATTAAATCTAAACTAATCCGGAGTTCAAATATACCTGAGCAGTGATTGAACAAACGTTCAAGACACCTCCAAGGGTGCAACGTGTCACACCCCCAAAAATCCCACGTGCGACAACGCGTCGCAGGGAGCGTGACAAACCAGGATCGAACACATTAGCCATACGAACAGTCTATATGCAATGTAAAAGTAAAACCAGAGTAAATGCGTTTTTAAATGCGGAAGCGTAATCGACAAAGTTGTAATAATTGTTCAAGCGCCAAAACATGCGCAAACCAAAAGTTAATAAGTTCAATAACTAAATAAGTCTATGATGCATGCATGGTAATAATAATCCTTATGTGGTGCATCCTAGCTCGTGGCAGACAATCCAGTTTAGCGACCTGAGATATAATATGCTAAAGTGTCAACACAAAGGTTGGTGAGTTCACAGGTTTAACCAGTTCATCAGTTTAACAGTTCAGTAAAATCCAGATAATATATCAATAGTTAGCTAGACTATTTTCAAGAAATCAGTGCACGTTTGACTAGATCAACTAGCTATCCAGTTACTGAAGCTCGACAAGTTCAATTGTGCCTCGTTAAGACTAAGAAGTTTATAACACCCGTTCGATATCCAATCGTGCCAGAGCGACTGACCCGGGTGGGGCTGTCAAACCCAGTAGATCTACTAAATAAGTTCCCGCTGATGTCACATTGACAGTAACTATAAAGTGAGGGCTTTATCATAAGTGTGCCACTATCATTCAGGTGATATATATCTAACAGTTCAAGTGTTTGCATGTTAATCTCCCCCAACAGGATTAAAATAAGTAAAAAGGGGCCGTGAAACTCACCTTAGGTTGCTCAGCAAAGTTTCCAGATAAAACAGTTAATTCATGTAGCAAGAACGAGTCTTGTGCAAGCAATCAATCACCTAACGAGCATAATGTATAAGTGTGTGTTCTATAAACTATAAGTCTAACGTAATCGACAAAAACGAAGGATCGTGAAGTCCGGAATAAGTCGAGGATGGCACGTGTGCCAAATCCGAGCGAATATCGAAATAACGCGGGAAAATCCAATATATATCTTTAATATATATTTTCCAAGTTTAAATATTTTTAAATATATATATAATATATATATATTTACAAAACGTTCAAGAAGTGTTAATAACGAATTTACGAGGACAATATATTTATATATATAAAAGGTTATCATAAAATGTCCGGTTATTTCAATAGAAATCTAACGGCTTAAGTTTATATATATTAATTTACTCAAGATATATATATTTATACATTTTACCTTTTATGTAAATTTTATGTCAATATATATATAGGTGTTAAGACAAACATTTAATTAAAATAACAAGTTAAACATATTTTATAACTCAAAATATGATTTACGAGTCTTACGTATCATAATTATATTTTTACGGGTTTAAGATATGACAAGGAACGATGTTGATACAAAATCTAGTAACCAAAAGCTTAAAATACTTGATAATAAAAAGAAACAGCAACGATGAGGGTCCTAAGATTCGAACCCGCGACCTCACTGCCACGATATCGAGTACAAACCACTCGGCCAAGGATCTGTTGGTGACCAGATCCGGATCGAAATGATTTTGTGCACATGTAGCGACCAGAAATCAATACAAAGGAAATAAAGGCCTAATGAAAATGATGAGGCCGGGACTCAAACCCGGACCTCCTGCGAGCAAACCCAGCGCCCTAACCAAACGTGCCAGCTTGGCGTCTGATTATAAACCCGTTTCCAAATCTTATAACCCGTACCCGATGCGTGTCATCTTCTTCAACATGGAACTCCGGTGATCGGAACCCTAGTTCTGGTCGCCGGAAAAACGTAAAACACAGAAAACTCAAGAAAATGGTGCGACTAACATAAGGGATTCATTACCTCGAGTCGGAGATGAGAGAAAACGAGTTTTTGACACCGAAATCAATCCCGAAACTTTGACGACCACTTCGTACGTTGCTTCGATTCATCAACCAAAGGACTCCTGCTTGTTCGGTGATGAAAGGCGATCACGATGGTGATCAAATGGAGGTTGATCAAGCAGTGCTTGGACGTAATTGCTTGAGTTCACCGGAAAACTTTGAAAAAGAAAAAAAAGAGACGAGAGAGAGATGAGAGCAACCGTGAGTTGTGTGTTTGATTTGTGGATGGGGTTCAATGATATACGCATCATTTATCTCCATTGATAGCCTCCAAGGTAACGGATTTAGTGATTGAAATCAGTTGAAACCGATGGAGAATTGATGATCGGAGCGGGCTCGGTGAAACAGTTTACGACTTGAATGTCGTAAATGACATTTATTTCACTTTGATCGATTGTCAAATCAAGTCCCTCAACATTATACAGTCATATAAAACGGGTTTGTGGTAATTACAAAACCAGTCCTCCACATTTTATCTAATAAAATGAAGTTTGGGAAAAATGGCAGAAAGGGTCCCTCAAGTTATAAAAAGATTAACAATGCTAACGGACATAACGGAACGTTAACGAGGTTAACGGAAGGTGTTTTTAATGACGAATATATGATGAACGCCAAAATATATTAATCATATAACGTTTATAAGAAAGTATGAATTTAAATGATTACATAAAATCATAGAAAATAATTTTCGATTCTCCATTTTTAATTCTCATAAAATCATAGGTTTTCAATCTATAACTTATATATTTAAAGTACATAACTCTATGATTAATAGCTTGAAATTAGAATCCTTAGATTACATAAAATCATAAATGTGATTAAATCATGTTTTATATATGTATATATATATAATTATCACCTAAAATCATAGGGTATAATTGTCACATAAAATGACGCAACATCCACATGAAATCGTAACGTATGATTTACATAAATCATAGAACAAGAATATCAAACGTCGAACTTAAGTGCATGCTCGTTTAGTGATTACTACACAAAACCCTAATTTGCTAAAGTCAACACATAAATGTTCACACAACATTTAATACGGTTTTACGTTCAGTTAATGCTAGAGAGTGACCTGAAAAGTCGGATTGTCACACAACGAGTCGAATGTTAGGTGCATGAAAATCGAGACAAAACTGTCTAGGGTTGTCACACCCTGAACTTTTGGGAACGGAGGCGTGTGACGTCATGGGGTCATAGTAGTGGATACAAAGAACGACCTCTATCAAGTTAGAATACATATGAAAGTCAAGTATATCATTAAGTTGCAGCGGAAAAAAAATATTAAAATGACATTGTTTTACAATACTCAAATAGAAATCATTTGAGAAACGTTAAAGTAGTGAATATGATTGTTCATAGTTTATTTAAAAGAAATGTGACCATGATAGTTTATTTAAAAGAAATGTGACCATGATCCCATCCATATGCATGCCCTAAGTTTAGATGTCCCGTTTGCATACCGATCGTGACTTAGTTACATGAGAAATACATGAGTTTAAACGGTCAACATAATGTTGGTAAGTTCACAGGTTTAAGACTCTTTAATAAATTTATAAACAGTTTATGGCATATAAGATATTATAAAGGTCACTGTGGTTGTAATGATTATCATGGACCTTAATTTCAAATACTAACAGATTTACCCCTCATGACATCTTCCCCAAGATTACCGAATGGAACAGAATAACTGGCATGTACTTATTGACTATAATCATGGAGTCAGGATTGGAGCGACCAATTGTAAGTAGGGTTGTCAACCCAAATAGATCTATTCAGTAGCTATCGTTGCGTACCAGAAATAATCGAAATCAACTAATAGTAGGATTTTGTGACAATACGTTATGTACTCTAATATGGGGCATGAAAAGAACACGTAGTTATACGTCTATACAGTTTGGCCATAATATCAAGTATAAAGTTTATTTGTATCATGATTTCTCCCCCAAAGTATTTAAAACAATTTAAAAGAAAGGGGTCGTGAGACTCACTTGAACAAGGTGATGGTGAATGCTGAATGGTGCAAGATGCAGTAAATGAACAACGTCCTAATTATAAATAATTAGGCAGTTTTAAGGTCTTGGTTTAATTGAGTAACGATCAGTCACCCAAGTGATCCCGATCAAGTCTTGACATAACATTCCCGTTTGTAATGTTTGGAAATACCCGATTTGAATATTTATCGTTCAAATAAATATTTAGCTTGGTGATTGTCTTTATAGTTAAAAAAATATATAACTTGTAGAAATAATTATAAATCTAATAATTATTTGAAGTTATGATAATATATATATATATATATATATATATATATATATATATATATATAGGGGAAGGATCCTGCGAAAACCCTTTATATTGCGAAAACGTGAAAACCAATATTAAAACCTACACAACTTCTTCATACGTTAATGTTTTTTCATAAAATTGGCGCCAAATGTCTTAGAATTACGTTATATTCAATCCTGGAAACAAATATTAAAAAAATTAACGTTTTTTTTCGTGTGATACACATGTGTATCATCATCATTACTACTGCACAAAAAACGAAGTATCATGTGTAAAAACACTCCTTATGTTAAAAACATATTAAAAACACTAAAACATTTGTGATACTAATGATAATGAAACATAGTGCACATGTGCAACATATAATTAAAAAAGTTATAAAATGATATTTTTTCATTAGATATAAAGATAACATAACTATAAGACTTATGGTGTAATTTTTTTTAAAACTTGTAATGTATACCACATATATGAGGTTTTTTTTTGGTGTGGTACACATGTGTATCATTTAAAAAAACACAAAAAATGAAAAAAATATAACACATATGGTGCGTCTTAGAGAAAACAAATATTAACTCATACTAAAGTATGAGTTTTTTTTTTGTGGTACACATGTGTATCACAGAAAAAAATAAAAAATAAAAAAACTTTAACTTTTTATTTTTTGTTTTTATAGAATTAAAGATAACATAATTATAAGACTTTTGGTGAAAACTTTTAAAAAATATATTAACGTATGAAGAAGTTATGTTGGTTTTAAGATGGTTTTCGCGTTTTCGCAAAATATATGCGTTTTCACATGATCCTTTATATATATATATATATATATATATATATATATATATATATATATATATATATATAGGGGAAGGATCCTATGAAAACCCTTTATTTTGTGAAAACGTGAAAACCACTTTAAAACCTACATAACTTCTTTATACGTTAATGTTTATTCATGAAATTTGCGCCAAATGTCTTAGAATTACGTTATCTATAACTCTGGAAAACAATACTTAAAAAAAAAAACGTAAAAAAAAACGTTTTGTTTTTTTTTTCCGTTTTTGGTACACATGTGTACCATCATCACTACTACTACACAAAAACGAATTATAAAGTATAAAAACACTCCTTATGTTAAAAATATATTAAAAACATACTAAAAAACAATAAAACATTTATGTTACGAATGATAATTAAACATAGTACACATGTGTAGCAATACTTAAAAAATCATAAAATGTAATTTTTTTCTTTAGATATAAAGATAATAAAACTATAATAATTAGGGTGCAATTTCCTTTTAAAACTATTAGTAACTCATATTAAATTTTGAGTTTTTTTTATTGTGGTACACATGTGTACCAAAAACGGAAAAAAAAACAAAAAAAAAATAAAAAAACGTTTTTTTTTTTGTTTTTGGTTTTTATAGAATTAAAGATAACGTAATTCTAAGACTTTTGGCGCAAATTTCATGAAAAAACATTAACGTATGAAAAAGTTATAAAGGTTTTAAAGTGGTTTTCACGTTTTCACAAAATAAATGGGTTTTCACACGATCCTAATCCTATATATATATATATATATATATATATATATATATATATATATATATATATATATATTCAACCAAGTCTTGAACATTGCGACAAACAATAAATAATTTTATTACTTGAATTTCACGTTATATATTTTAGATTGCGTTTATAATTATAGGAAAATAATTATATATAAGTCATAGAAATATTTATGCAAAATAAATATACATAACTTATAGAAATTATGGTAAGAAAATTTTGTTAAAGTCAAGAAAATATATATAGAAAATTAACTCTTGAACCTTGGTAAAATAATAAGGCATCTTTATTATTCACACGTTTGAAATTTTGTATATTTTCAAATACGCGATATAACTTGTTTTCCCTTTGAAAAATAATGATCTTTATATTTTTAAGGTTTTGTTTGCCGGTTTTGTCGGTAACGTCGTTTTATCCGGTTTCATTTCTACAACGTATCCTTATGACACAATGGGTATCCATAACACTTTGATAAACATGTGAAATGATATTTTAGGTATTTTAAGAATTTAATACGTGAGTTTGGTCAGTTTGGGTTCGTTTCATTAAAATCGTGTTTTCTCGTTGCGTATAACTTCGTTTTGATCCCGGTTTCTTTCAAATGCCACGTTTCTCTGTGTTTGGCTACTATGATTCACCAAAACACTCAAAATATTTATAAAAAGTGACCCAAAACGGGGTTGGAACAGCTGCTACTTTTATCAAGTTTTTTAGTTAGAAAATCATATCTAAATTGTACACAAAGTATCTTTATTGTCTAGTTTTCTAAAAACCAAGTTTAGGGTTTTAACCTAACCTTAATTTAACCCATTTACCCATGTTTTGTTGGTCTAGATTGTGTCATCTTGTCCAAGTTGTATTAATGGAACTACAACTCCTTTTTAGTCATTTTTCCAACAATAATAACTACATATCTTTAATCATTCATATCCACTAACATATTAAATGTTAGGACATAATCAAAGCATAATCATATGTATATGGAATTAAGAATTTGTTCATTTGATGAACAATCTAGGCAAAGCCTTGTTGGGTATTTTGCTCCATTTCCAATTATCAATCAAATAATCACAACATCAAATGTAAATATAACAATTATTAACAAAGTTCATAATTACCATCAAGATACAAGAAAGAGTCCAACTAGTAAACTTTCTTAGGTTTTTAATCGTTAGGGTTTCTTGTTCCTTCATTTGGTTAAAACAACAAAATGTATAAATTTAGTGATCCATTTTGTTTGTGAAATACTCCCAAGTATGCACTTGGCTCATCACTTGGTTTCTTTAACCCAAAACACATATTGTGACAATTTTAAGCTCCTAGAGCATCACATTATGGTTAGAATCAAAATCATTAAGGAAAATAACAAGACGTTCATGGTTTCCTTTGGGTGTACAAATGAAAAGAAAAGAAACAAGAATATAAGTGTGTGAAGCTTACAAGAGCTCAAATGGTGGTGGTGCTTGGATTCTTGGACAAAGATGATGATGGAAATGATGGTGGTGGCGTCAGTTTGGTGCTGGTTGGCGGTGGTTGTCGCAAACCAAGAGGGAGGGGGTGGCAATCGATGGTGGGGTTGTGGTGGTTGACTATGGAGAAGTGGTGGTTGTGTGGTGGAGTGGCGGTGGTAGTGTGGTGGTGGCGGTGGGGCTTTGGCCGAGCCAAGGGAGAGAGGGAGTGAGGTGAGTGAGTTGAGAGTGTTCTTGGGGTTTTTGAATTGTGAGGAAGAGTGTGAAGATGGATTAGAGAGTATGGGGCAAGATTAGAAGGTACAATGCCAACTAGCATTTCTATTAAACATATGGTAATTATAAAATATCTAGTCTTGCTATATTTTCATAAAAACTCTAAGAAGTCTTGCATTCTTATAAAAATATACATGGAAGATCAATAGCATGGGAACTTTTATAAAAAAAAAAGTTTACAAAGGTGATGGATTTTATAAGTTAAATGGGCAAAAAAATATTAATAAAATAAAATAAAAGGGATGTGTCGACCGATTAGGCCACCTACTAGGCCCAATTCGAGAGGAAAAGTCGGTTAGGCCGCGGGGCTGAGCCGGGGGTTGGGTCGGTTCTTAGGGTGTTGGGTTGGACCATTGGACCAAGTTCCGGGTTCGGGAAAATAGTTTTTGGGTTATTGGGCCTCGTTGGGCCCATTTCGTGTTACGGACTCGAGTCTTACGGAACTGTTTTGGTTTTTCGAAGTTGACGAGTTTCTAAATAATTCTTGAATGTTAAATATCGATAATTGTTCTTAGTTTCGGTTGTAAAAATAATACATTGACGATGGAGAATTATTTATATAAGTTCACGTTAAAAGATTTTTTATACGCTAATAGTTTTAAATAACTCGTCGGTTACACCTTTCAGACTCGATTTTTTTGAGGATATTAAAACTAACAAAAGTTTTGGTTTATCAATCATTATTTTATTATACCGGGTAAGAAAATTATATAAAAGTCATTTTTATATATTTTTTTCTTGTTGTTAAAATTCCACAAATCATTAATTGAATTCCTTATTGTTACGGGTAGGCTTCTCTAGTACAAACGCGGGAATTGTCGATGATGGATTCATCATGCATAATGGTTATCATTAATCATATTAATTCAAGTAAATGCACATATATATACGTATATAAATAGTCAAAGTAACGGGTTGACCTTGGGTTTTCTGGCGGGTTGTCACATTCTCCCCCAGTTGAAAAAAATTCGTCCCGAAATTTAGCTCTGAGTACTGGTGGAGGCAACATCATCAAATAGGCGGGGGATATTTCTAACGCATCTGGTCTTCGCGTTCTCAGGTGTATTCTGGACCTCGTCGAGAGTTCCATCGTACTTTAATGATGGGAATGCTGCTTTGTTTTACCTTTTGACTTCATGGTCAAGGATTATAACAGGTTCTTCTACGAAATGAAGAGTCTCGTCGAATTGGATCTCGTCAAGCGGAACGATAACCGATTCATCGGATAGGCACTTCTTCAGATTACTGACATGAGAAACATCGTGGATGCTACTCAATTTTGGTGGTAAGAGTAGTTTGTACGTGACCGACCCGATCCATTCTAGGACTTCAAAAGGGACGATATATTGGGGACTAAGCTTTTCACGCTTACCCAACCTTATGACACATTTCCATGGGGATACCTTCAGCATAACACAATCTCCTTCTTTAAACTCCAAGGGTTTACGGCGGTTATCGGATGCAAAACTCTTTTGGCGATCTCTGGCAGCCTTCAATCGGTTCTGAATCTGGAATATCTTCTTAGTTGTTTAATAAACAAGCTCTGGACCAGTCAACTGACTATCACCAACTTCTGTCCAGCAGAGGCGCGATCTACACTTTCTTCCACATAATGCTTCAAATGGGACAGTCTGGATACTTATGTGATAACTGTTGTTATAGGAAAATTCTGTAGGTGGCAAATTGTCATCCCAACCATTTTCGAAGTCGATCACACAAGCACGCAAATGTCCTCCAATGTCTAAATGGTTCTTTCGTTTTGTCCATCGGTCTGAGGATGATAAGTAGTATTCATATCAAGTCGAGTACCCAAAGCTTTATGGAGCGACTACCAAGGTCCTGATGTGAATTGGTTGTCTCCATCAGAAATGATGGAGACGGGCACGCCATGCCGGGATACAATCTCCTTTAGGTAGATTCTGGTAAATTGACCAAATTTCTCTGTTTCTTTCATTGGGAGGAAATGTGTGTATTTTGTCAGTCGATCGACGATAACCTAAATAGTATCATTAACAGAGCGGGCCTTTAGCAGCTTTGTGATAAAATCCATGGCTATACAATCCCACTTCCACATCGGGATTTTAGGTTGGGCAAGTATACCTGAGGGCTTCTAGTATTCAGCCTTGACCTTTGAACATGTCAAGCACTTGCCAACATAGGTAGCTACACCCGCCTTCATGTTGGGCCATAAGAACTGTTCCCTCAGACCATGATACATCTTATCAGCACCTGGATGGATGGAATATCTGGATTTGTGAGTTTCATCCAGGACTAGCTTCCTTATATTTCCATAGCTAGGCACCCAAAAAATCTATCTATGAAGTATCTGGTTCCATCCGACTTCTCTATCAGTCGATTTTACATGTCGTGCAAGCATTCTTCCTTCAAATTTTCTTCTTTAAGGGCTTCGAGCTGATCATCACCAATTTGTGATGTGAGGTTTGTATGGATGGTCATACTTAGAGCTCGAACTCGAAGCGGTTTAATGCGTTCCTTTCTACTCAAGGTGTCTACTACAACGTTAGCCTTGCTTGGGTGATAACGAATCTCACATTCGTAGTTATTGAGTTGTTCAAACCATCGGCGTTGCTTCATATTCAATTCCTTCTGATCAAAGATGTGTTGGAAGCTGTTATGATCAGTGAATACGGTGCACTGCGTTTCATATAGATAGTGTCTCGATGTTTTGAGCAAAAACAACGGCTCCAAGCTCTAGGTCGTGGGTTGTATAATTCTTCTTATGAGTCTTCAGTTTTCGAGAGGCATAGGCAATAACTTTCTCTCGCTGCATTAGTACGCAAACCAAACCTTGATGTGTAACGATCTCAAATATCAGGTTATTATTTAAATAATTTATTGGTGTTTACCCATTTATTTAACAGCTTTTCTAGTTAATTAAATATATAGTCAGAAATATTCGGGAGAAATATTTTCAGTTGTCATATGGGTCTACAATATCAAGATCTCGGGACAAAAACGTGAATAATCTAGGTAAAAATATATATAAATATCACGTTCATAACTATATTAGTGGATATATATAAGTATTAATACTTTCATAGTCTTGGATGACGACTTTCAAATCCGACTTGTATGCGTTGAAAATTTATGATTCTTGATTCAAGCACCTATTACTTAAGTTGCGTTTAATTTAGTATTTAGTTCGAAAAATTTCACTTTAATTGTAACCAAACTTCGAGACGTTATGTTCAACGCTTGATACCATGACACCCAAAAACCACCCAAAAAAAAAACTCTTATATATATATATATATATATATATATATATATATATATATATATATACACACATATTTTTGTTGATTCAAAATTGAACTAGTAGATCAACTTGATGCTCAACTAGTAAGTTGTTAACAATATTTTAATATACGTACAAGATCATCTCATATTTTCATATTACCCCATATATACAAAGAACAACCTATCGTAGACTTTAAGCTTCTTACTACATCAACTTGTGGTCAAAGTTTTTACCCCATCCATTATATAATAAACCACTTTATCCAACAACCAATACAAACCCACCTCTTTTCCCTCTTGGATACTTTGACAGGCAATAATCAACTCACATCATCTTTTATTGTTCTGTAAAAAAACCTATCCATTTCATTAAACCAACTAGCATAAGGTTAACCATGAAGGTTTAGTGTCTTACCAAGTATGTCTCACGGGTTTTAAGAGCTATTTAAAGGAATAAAATTTAATTTATATCAAATTAATATCTATTTAAAACCTTGTGTTCACCAAGCTAAAACAAGTTAAAACACATGTCAATTAACTAGACTTTTTATGTAAACTCCATGATATAACTTGTTATATTATGAAGTAGATAAGATTTGATACGTATCATATGCTTTCTAACGCTACCATTAACCCCATTAGATAGTGGTGTTTATTTTATACATACAAATATATAATTAATTAAAAACATAACTTATTAGCATTTGGGTTATTAACCAAATCTATTTAATGATTAATTTTAAACATAAACATATTAACAATGTAAGTTGTTATTAAAATATTATTAGTAAAATAAGAAAATGGAATTCGTACTATTCTGGGTTTATTTATTTTTTGAATGCTTGGTATTGTAAAGCAAGTAAAATGGGTTTAATTTTAAGCAAAATGTCGAGATCGTATTTTTATATATAAAAATCTAAATTTAGAACATTTTTGTATAAACATTGATCAAACAGGTACATTTAAGTTAGAACATTTTTGTACAAACATTGATCAAACAGGTACATTTAAGTTAAAACATTTTTGTATAAATATTGATCAAACGTGTATATATACTTTTATGAAAATATATATATTATAGAGTAACTGACAAAACAGATTATTATAAAGGATTTCTATCAAAATAATTTAGAAGGAGTCAGGTCTTGGATAAACCCTGGGTATTTATTCTTAAATGAATATGTGTCTTAGTGTCGTGTAAATGTATCATAGGACGCGTATAAGATCATTTTTAGTGTGGATAATCTCAAGAGAAATCAAGGATTTTTAGCTATGCACAGGTGAGTTCACAACCCCTTTTTATCGTATTTTATTTGGTAAGATTAACATGTATAAAATCTTGATTTACATATTGCAAGTGGTTTATCTTGTTACATGAGTTGATATCTGGTGTAGCAACAGTAGTCCCCTTTAGCTTATAACGGTAATTTAGGAATAAAGAGTGATAATTTAGGATGGATCCATTGGGTATGATGACCCTACTCGTGGTTAGTCGCTCTAACTTTGACGGGAAGTCAAACGAGTACTTAATTAGTCATTTCTGTTTGATGTGTGCTATATAACATCAGTGGGGCGATAAACTGGAAACAGGGTCAAGCAACGTTATAAGGGCTCATGGTAGTAAAAGTAGTGTTAATTTTTTTGAAATATACAATACCGAATTAAAACTCCTGAATACTTGTATATGTACTGGAAAGCATCATTATAAAGTGAAAAAGCATTTGACAGATCAATTCTAGGTCGATAGAGATTGAGACGGAAGTTTTATGTAATTAACGTGTGTCGAATGATTACAACCGAAGTAGTATACATCGTTTAAGGACCTGGAGGAGGTTGGACAGCACCTCCCCTCACACACACACAGATCTCACAAAGACTAGAAAAAACTTCTACTTGAAACACAAAGTGAAAACAAATTATACTTCTTGAATACCAACGAAGTGGAGTACTTCACGGACAGTCAGTTCATGGAAACGAACTGTCAGTTTGTTACTTTCCCATTTCGTGCTTCACTTCGTGGTTCACTTCGTGACCAGTTCATGACCCTACGAACTTCAGTCTGTTTTACAATTCGAACAATAACGGCCACACAAGGTTCATGTTCTAATAGATTGCCCCTTGGACATTACTGTTGAACATATCTTCAACTTCTAGCAATCTTTAGTCAGCTTGCTGCAAACGCCTATATCTTTAGCAAACTCCCATTGACTAAATTGCAGGTATATAGGAAACAGTTCGAATCTTGTACAATCGCCACAACCAATAAAGTTTCCCTAGCTTCAAGCACCTCCACATCAGGCATATGATAATGGTTCACTTCATAAGTCGTCCTTAGAAATTGTAAAGACATTCCCGAACATCACTGCATATTACAAACAATCTTTAATCTTCACGAAATTGTAATACATTATGATCATTATGAAAACTGACACGATCAGAATCTTCAATCATAGAAATTCCCCATCAGAATGAAATCCATCCCAATATATCATCAATCAAAGGCTATAACGTCAACTTCATGACTTAAACTGTGTCTGGAATATGATAGAGAGTTCCAAACCATAATTGAAAACTTTAACATATCAGTTTGCACGAACATTAGAATACACCACCTTTCCGTGAAGATAAAAAATGACCAACATCCCTGAACTGATTACTTTTGAATATTCACTTTTTAAAAATATGAAACAAGACGCTTAACTGTTCCCAATTTCCCCCTAAACAAGTGAAATATTCAAATCTTCCATTTTCTTTAGCTTGTGTAGATGAATAAACTCTGATAAATGCAATCATCTAGATGCAATCTATCTGAGATCTCGGATGCCTCAAAGTAATCACTTTCCCGACTCTGAATATATGCCCATCATCAGAAACCCGTGTTCTTGAATCTCTGTCCATCATCAAGAACAATGAATACGCACAAAAACTTTTCTTGAAATTCAATGACTGACTCATAACAAGTATCGGAATCTGGAAATTCTTCAAGAAGATAAGACAAATA
>JBCNJP010010963.1:0-19144 GCA_039602395.1 Deinandra increscens subsp. villosa
CGATCGTATGTTTAAAACTATTTGGTTTTAAACAATCTGGACGGTCGAGCTTAAAACTGTCACGAACTGACAAAATTGAAAACATTAACCGTAACCCGTGTACAAAACTGAAAACTATATCTGATTTCTGAAAACTCATGTAACCAACTCAAACAATTGTTTTTACGAAATAAAAACATCACAAACTGAAATCATTGTCAAGACTTAAGCCGAACCTCAACCGACCACCCGATTGGGCCCAACTTGGCCCAACAAGCCTAAAACAATTAAACCGAGTCCGAAACCATAACCCGTTACATAAACTCGATAAACCGAATGATCTTGGCAATCCGTAAACCCAACCGTTACACAACGGGCCCGGGCCTCGAACCAGCGCCCCGTTTTGACCCGTACGGCCCATAACCGACGAACCGGCCCGATCCACTTTTCCTCTAAATGTTTATGCCCAATATAAAGTCCAAACCCAGTGGGTTAAATTTTATCTTATTAGCCCATGAAATTGCATTAATTTTTATAAAATGATTACCACCTTTTATTTTTATAAAGATTTGACAAGTACTTGTCAAATCTTTATACATGGTAAACTACATGAGTACTTTCTTGGTGATCGGGTAGCCTTCCCGGTTATGGACTATTTTGTAACAAAAAATTGGAAGAAATATGGTGTTCAAAAGATGATGATGAATGGAAGTGGCTTCTTCTTTTTCCAATTTGCGGATAATAAGGGTATGATGGAGGTCCTAAAGGGTGGTCCTTGGATGATTCACAACCGGCCGATATTTCTTAATGTTTGGAACCCATCCGTTAAACTCAAGAAGGAAGACATTACTGAAGTTGCTGTGTGGGTTAAGTTCCATGACGTCCCTCTAGCTGCATACTCGGAAGATGGGCTAAGTATGCTTGCTACTAAAGTAGGGAAACCGAAGCTTCTTGATACACATACGGAGACAATGTGTTGTGATAACTGGGGGAGGAGTAGCTACGCTAGGGCACTTATTGAGATATCCTCGGCTAATGAACTCACTGATTCGGTTTCAATTGCAATTCCAGATCTGGATAGTTCCAGTTACAATATTGAGCATGTAAAAGTGGAATACGAGTGGCAACCCCCTAGATGTAAGAGGTGTTGTGTGTTTGGGCACGTTGACTCGATGTGTCCTAAACAACCAGCCCCTCCTCCTAAGACTGCAAGTCCAACAACTGATGATGATGGATTTACCACTGTTTCGGGGAAAAAGGTTGCTAGAAAGGGAGTTCAAATGAAGAATCAAAAACAAAAACCATTCTACCGTCCGGTTCATGTCAATGCAGGGAAACCTTTGGAAAAAACCGAAGCTTCTTCAAGTAAGGAAGCTCCAAAACAGCCCCATGTTTCGCTAACAGTTGGTACATCTAATCCGCTTGAAGTCTTATCGGGGGGGGGGGGGGGAAGATAGGGTCATGGAAATGGAGGACCTCCAAGCCTACGCTTCTTCTTTATACAAGCATACAAAGGGGGGAGTGGGGCGGTATGACAATGACGGAGGAGGTTGAGGAAGTTTACAATGAAACGACGGGATTCATGACATCGGGTACGGCAAAAAATAAAGGGGCAAGCACTCCTTCTTCAATGGTGTCCCAATGATAAGCCTCGCTACATGGAATATAAGGGGGTTGAACCGCCCTCTTAAACAAAAAGAGGTTCGATTTATTGTTCGGGAGCATTCTCTTAGTTTTTGTGCTATATTGGAATCGCATGTGGATATTAGCAAGCTTTTTAAAATCTGTGGTAATGTCTTTAAATCTTGGGATTGGTCAACAAATGGTGGTGTTTCTCCTAAAGGTACAAGGATTATTGTGGGATGGGATCGTACAGTTATGGATATTATGGTGTTATTTCAATCTGATCAAGTTATGCACCTTCAACTTATCCTGAAAGTGGAGAAAAAGGTTCTTTTCTGCTCCATTGTTTATGCTGCCAATTATTATATCACCCGGAGACAGTTGTGGGAGGATCTTAATAAGTTTAAACTTGTGGTGGGAAATACCCCTTGGCTGGTTATGGGGGATTTCAACTCTACTTTATTTCTTGATGATAAAGCCTGTAGTTCCTCTAATGTGGATATCAGTATGCGTGAATTCAGAGATTGCGTAAACAAGTGTGAGATATCTGACCTTAAGGGTGTCGGCATTCATTATACTTGGTCCCAAAAGCCTAAATCTGGTTCTGGTACATTCAAAAAGCTGGATAGGGTCCTCTCCAATGATGACTTTGTCATTAAGTTTCCGGCTGCCACTGCTGTGTTTCATCCTAGCAAGCTCTCGGATCATTGTCCTAGTGTGGTTAAGCTTCCTGGTGCAACTCCTCCTAAACATAAAGCGTTTAAGTTTGCCAATTTCCTCACTTCTAAACCGGGTTTCCAACAAGTTGTCCAAGAGGGGTGGAAAGCTCAGATTTTGGGAGTTACTCAGTTTCGTGTGGTTAAAAAACTAAAGCAACTAAAATCCCCCTTGAGACTGCTTCTGTTTAAACAAGGCAACCTGCATGATAAAGTTATTCGTCTTAGAGGGGATCTCGATGCAGCTCAACTGGCCATTGATCTTGACCCGCTGAACCGTGAGTTGCTTAATAAAGAGGTGGCTCTCCAGAAGGAGTTCCAATCAGCTAGCTTGGACGAAGAAAACTTTTTAAAGCAAAAATCAAAAGTTCATTGGCTGGCTACAGGAGACAGGAACACAACTTTCTTTCACAAGTCCTTAAAAATCAGAAATCATCGTGGCAGAATTGATGTGATTACGGACACTCTTGGGGGTATTCACGAAGGTAGTGCTGTCCCCAAAGCCTTGGTGGACCACTACTCTAAGTTTTTTGGAACCAAGGGCAACATTACCAGAAAAGTCAGCTTTGATTTATTCCAGAAAAAACTTGATCATGGGGTTGCCATTCATATGACTCGTCCGGTTTATGAAAAGGAAATCCGGGATGCAATGTTTGCTATAGATGATAACAAGGCTCCAGGCCCTGATGGTTACACTTCGGCCTTTTTCAAACAGTCCTGGACGATTGTTGGTAAAGAAGTCACGAGGGCTATTCAGGATTTCTTTCAGTATGGGAAGTTACTCCAGGAAATCAACCACACAATCATTGCGCTGGTTCCTAAGGTCATGACTCCGGGTAGCATAACTGATTACAGGCCCATTGCTTGTTGTAACGTGCTGTATAAAGTGATAAGCAAAATTATAGCTGATCGTATAAAAGGGTTTGTTAGCATTAACCAGTCAGCCTTTGTTCCTGGGAGATTAATTACGGATAATATCCTTTTATCTCAAGAATTGATGTACAACTATCACCGCCACACCGGTGATCCTAGATGTGCAATTAAAGTGGATATTCAGAAAGCTTATGACACGGTAGATTGGGAGTTCTTAAATCATATCCTTATTTGCTTTGGGTTTCATAATACCATGGTGGATTGGATTATGAAATGTGTCTCCACTGTTTCCTTCTCGATTTGTGTTAATGGTGATTCTCATGGGTACATTAAGGGTAAACGGGGTCTTAGACAAGGAGACCCATTATCACCCTATCTCTTTACGCTAGTTATGCGAGGTCCTTACCCTGCTGCTGAAGCATAATGTCAATTGCGATCCCCATTTCAGATTCCATAAGAAGTGTGCTGATCAAGAGTTAATAAACCTCTGTTTTGCGGATGATCTCTTTCTGTTTGCTAGAGGTGATTTCCGGTCAACCATGTGTCTAACTCGGTCTTTGGAAGAATTTACAAAGATGTCAGGTCTCGTTCCTAGTATCCAAAAGTCCACGATTTTTTTCTGCAATGTTAAAGATGATATCAGGGCATCTATTCTGACGAAAATGCCGTTTAAAGAAGGAATTCTTCCTGTTCGCTACCTTGGTGTCCCATTATTGTCTAAGAGCATCCGGTATAAACACTGCCAACCTCTCTTGGAGGCTGCGGATAACAGAATCTCTAGCTGGAAAAATAGAAATCTTTCGTTTGCTGGCCATCTGCAACTGATTATTTCTGTGTTATCATCTATGCATGTGTATTGGGCTTCTGTGTTCCTCCTTCCTGCTCGTGTCATAAAAGAATTGGAAAGCAAATTTCGTGGGTTCCTTTGGTCCCAAGGGAAGCTGGCAAAGGGAGCGGCCAAAGTTGCTTGGAAATTGGTGTGTCAACCAAAATCGGAGGGAGGATTGGGAATTCGAAGAATAGCAGACATGAATCAAGCCCTCCTGTCTAAGCATATTTGGAGTATTATCACCCGGCGAAATTCGTTATGGGTGGATTGGGTTTATAGTAACCATCTCAGAGGCCGTAGTTTCTGGAATTGCATGCCTCGTCCGAAAACCTAGGTCAGACCTCCTCACGTTGACTTTTAATTAAGTATTAATGTGCACTAACCAATCTGATTACTGTTTAAACTGTTAATTACTGTGCCTGACTGTTAAATGATGACGTAAACCTAATCCCGCGTTTGTACTAGAAGCGTATACTCGTAAATTTCATAGAGATTCCATGAACAAATCATGGAATTTCAGTAACAAGAAAATTAAATAGAAAATGTGTTTTTATATTTTATCCGGAACTGGTGTCGTATGCTTGTATAACCGACACGGCAAACTGATAAGCGATCGTATGTTTAAAACTATTCGGTTATAAACAATCTGGCGGTCGACTAAAACTGTCACGAACTAACAAAACTGAAAACATTAACCGTAACCCGTGTACAAAACTGAAAACTATATCTGATTTCTGAAAACTCATGTAACCGACTCAAACAATTGTTTTTACGAAATAAAAACATCACAAACTGAAATCGTTGTCAAGACTTAAGCCGAACCTCAACCGACCACCCGATTGGGCCCAACTTAGCCCAATAGGCCCAATAAGCCTAAAACAATTAAACCGAGTCCGAAACCATAACCCGTTACATAAACTCGATAAACCGAATGATCTTGGCAATCCGTAAACCGAACCGTTACACAACGGGCCCGGGCCTCGAACCGGCGCCCTGTTTTGACCCGTACGGCCCATAACCGACGAACCGGCCCGATCCACTTTTCCTCTAAATGTTTATGCCCAATATAAAGTCCAAACCAATGGGTTAAATTTTATCTTATTAGCCCATCAAAATGCATTAATTTTTATAAAATGATTACCTCCTTTTATTTTTATAAAGATTAGTCATGTACTTGTCAAATCTTTATACATGGTTTAAACTATAAAAGTTTTAAATTATTTCACCTTAAATACTTATAGGCTTTATAAATTTTCACAATAATTAAACCCGTTTTTATAAAAACATGACAAGTTTATAAATAAAATCACCTACATGACTTGTTTTTATAGAAAAACTTAAAAGAGTGTGGTGGAAGATATGGCCACACCACCCTACCTCCTAACCACACACCTTACCAACTCCTACTCTCACTTTTCCTTCTACTTTTCTCGGTGACCAAGAAGTCCCAAAACAATATTTCAAACTTTTCTTTTTGAGGTAGAGCAGACAAGTACAACCACCACCTTCACCTCTTTCTTCCTATCTTTTCTTTTTGTTTTACTACAAGCAAGAACCAAACACCTCCACTTCTTTTTCATCTTTAATTCCGTGGACTACAACAACATCACCACCACCTTAGATCACCACCATCAACACTCTCATATCCTTCTCCCTCAAACTGTCGGCAACCCTTCCTCTCTTTTTTTTGTTTTCCGGCGAAGCAACACAGCCACCCCCACCGCCGGGTGCTGCCACCGAACCTTCACCTTTATCCACCGTCACCCTCCCTCTCTTCTTCCGCCGGCAACACAACCCCAGCCACACCGCCGCTGGGCACTGCCACCGGACCATCCACCACCCACCTTTCCCTTTCTTCTCGGCAGCCAAGCAAAACAATCCCGCCACCGCCGCTAACTGCCACCAACAGCCACCGTCTCCTCCTCTTCTTCTTTTCCAGCGAAGTCCACCGCCACTTTATCCTCCTCTCTCTCTTTTTCTGCCGGAGAACCAACCACCATAAACCACCGCCACCCTTGTCCCTCCTTGCTCCTCGTCGCAACAATCAACACCACCGCCGCCACTAGAGGAGCTGGTGCCGCAGTGTGACCACCCTGCTGCCGTGCGTTGTTGCTGCTACTGCTGTGCAGCCGTGACCCACCACCACCATCGTGATCCTTGCTGCCGTCTCCCATCGAGGTGCTGCTGCTGGGCCGCCGTTTGCTGCCAACCACCGCCTCTGTGAGCCGCCGCTAGCCACTGCCGTGAACAACCCAAACCGAGCTGCCACCTTCTCTTTTCTATCGGTTTAAACCCTCTCTTTTGTGAGTCCTTTAAACCGATATCGTTTATGTTTTAATACATTATTAACGTCCCAAACGATTCCCCGAGTCTTGAGTCTTGACAACTAAACCATTAAACCCGAGACTTTTAATGATCGAAACCACCGAATGATTAAACTATCACAAATATGTTATGTTTTAAAACCTATGGATTAAACTACATATTTAATGATTTTGTATAATCATTAGTTATTTGATGATGTTTATATTTTTTTGCATGATTAAATGTGGTTCAAATCATGTTTTAACATAATTATAAATGACTAGATTGTCATATGTGATTTTTAGTCGTTAATCTTCATATTTATGGAATAATTTTGCTAATGACAAATTATCATGGACTAAATTGATGTCAGTGACACATTTGGACTAGTTTAGACATTAGGAAGTGTTACTCAAATTTTGAACATAAAATGACATCATGAAATTTATATATAAAATGGTCACAGTTTATAAAAATATAATTTCTAAAAACACAAGACATAAAATGCTTGTTTTGGAATTTATAGAAAAACAAAATGAATAAAAATATATATAAATATATTTTTATATCAAAAATGATAAATAAACATTCTTATAACACTTGACTTGAAAAGTATAAAATCTTGGATTTTATACAAAAAGTGAAAAATGTTTTATGTTGGAAATTTTCTATAAAAAGTCGTCAGTTTAAAACCTTAGCTTTATTTAATAAATAAAGTTATTTAAAAATGATTTTATAAAAATAAAATCAAAAGACTTATAGAAATTATGAAAAACATATTTTAAACATTTTGATTATTTTAAATAATTTTTTTTTTTCAGTAATTTCAATATATTTATTTATTCCCTTTCATTAAAGCACAACAAATTACAAAGAGGTGGCGGGTAAGCGGGCAACAAGCTGCGCCGCTAGACCCTTTTGGATAGCAAACCCAATTCTACTAAACACAAAGTTATGAGCCTTAGGGGATGTCGAATTGCTGTGCACGACCCGCTGAACCCGTCGTAGGAAATCAACTGCCTCCGGCGCAAGGAACCCAAAAGTATCAAAGGCAAAGGGGATAAACACGTGTTGATTTTCGAGACAAGCGCTCTCGTGTTTAGCGACTTTGCCCGCCTCGGCCTTCTGCGCAGCCTGCCCCGCGACGAACCCGCTGTCCCTAAGCCCAACGAGAGGAGACACACCGGTAAGATCAACACAGGCGTGTTTCCCCCCCGCCCACCCAGCCACAAGCACATCAGCCGGCCGTAAGGTAGACCTGCCTTCAAGCGGATCCGTCAGAAAGTTAACAGGAGCCTCCTTTTTAGCAGAGATACCGGCGCGCTTCAGGACATCGAACAACACGTCCCTGACCCAGTCATGTCTGTATTTAAACCCCGGCAATTCCTTACAGTGGACCGCGTGCTCGCCGAAGGAAATGAAACGAAATGTTTTATTTTTTAAACGTTTGGAAATGAAACGAAATCTTTAAACGTTTTAAAGACGTTTTTACGTCGCAACAAAACGTGAATAATTATTTTCGACAAATAATTATTCGTATGAGTTTTAGAAACCTTAACTTGATTTAAAACTCATCATGATTGTTAAAGATAATTATTTTAATAATTATATTTATATTAACATGGAAACCCTAATCATCCTAACATAGGTTTAAATTTTATATCAACTTTAATATTTTGCTAAACTTGTATTTAATTATTTAATCGTTAACTTGTAATAATTTAATAAGAATTATTCCGACAAGTTAGAATTATTATTTCGATAATAAATAGCACCCTAGTTATAGATATTATAACTTAACGCGATTAGTTATTCAATCCATCGAGCGAACTTAAAAATAATAATAAATACTATTATTTAAAACGATGTTTAAGACTTGATTGAACTGGTCTTCATGATACGTTATCGCATGTTCATTCCGTGTATTTATTTACATTAAATGCCCTTATACATGAACGATTGCATTTACTGATTTTGTAAACTGATTAACTAATGGGTTTTCAAACGCTACAAACGGGATTATACGTCAAGACTTGACCGGTATCATTTGGATAACGTTTGTTACTCAAATGATTATGTGGACTCTTCTGCATATTGTCTTATGTTTTATTAGGACTTTACTTGCTAGTTGCCACTCGGTAATCCATCATCATCACTGAATCATGTGAGTTTCACGGCCCCTTTTCTTTACAACTGTTTTACACTTATGGGGGAGAAATCATGAACAGATAAAATGCTTTTTACTTAATGTTATGGTTTACCTGTTAGCCGTACGACTACGTGTTCCTTTCCGTATCCCAAACTATGGTACAGTAGCAGTTATAAATGTTTGTACAACTGAATCCCACTATTAATTGAATTCGATTAGTTCTGCCCGAAACGATAACTAGTGAATAGATCTATTTGGGTTGACAACCCTGCCCAGATTGGTAGCTCCAATCCTGACTTCGTACATTGTCAAGGGGTACACGTCAGTTATTCTAGCCTGTTCGGTATTCTTGGGATAGAATGCCATGAGTGGGTAATCCGTTAGTATTCGAATTTGAGATTCATGGGAGATCTTACAACCACGACAGATAAACCAACGTAACATTTAAGTATACCGTAAACTGTTATTCCAACATACTGTAAACTGTTTTTACAAACTTATCATAGAATCATAAACCTGTGAACCTCACCAACTTTATGTTGACCTTTTTAAACTCATGATTTCTCAGGTATCTAAGCTTATCATGGAAGACGTGCAAATGGGGCTTCACTGTAACTTTCGACCCTGCTTTACCGGAGTCGTAGTCCCAACCTATCTTAAATAAACTGCTTTATGATTTCAATATCAAACTAAGACTTTTATTCAAATGTAAGACGATATCATTTCACCATGACTTTCCGCTGCAACATGAATGGTATTATGTTTTAAATGTTGTTTAGTAGAAGTTGTTCTTATCTGCGACTATGATTCCGTCTCACTCACACCCAATCCGTTGACCGGGGTGTGACAGATTGGTATCAGAGCCGTGGTTATAGCGAACTAGGTTAAACAAATAAACAAAAACGAAACCTGGACTATAACCCGCTCCGAAGCTATCGTTTGCACGCAAGACCAATTCCTTATCATATTGGTTAAGTTAACTTATGTTTTATATATATATGACTTATTATTACTACAACTGGTGCATTTATATCTTTTATCCTAGATATTGTTATCATGTTACCAACTATGTTTTCTCATGGAATATTATCACAATGATGACTACCGAAAAGGTCATCTGCATATCTGATTCCTTTGTAAAATACACAGTCGTGCCTGAGTGCACACCTTCCCCTGAGGACCATGAGTTGTCCAGCCCAGAGCAGGACATTCTCACCGTCGGTACTCTCCGATAGTCCTCATTACCATCGAGTTTTCTGAAGACCATTATGACCCGGTCTCTTAAATGACTCCTCGAACCACACGATTCCCACCACTGCTACTGGCAGTGCGGCCACTGCTACTGGTGACATGCCCGCAATGTCACGAGTGAGCCTTTCGGGTGATCTACAATGAGATCACTAGACTCCCCACCTAGACCGATCTGGCGACACTAGAGACCCGTCTAGCCACCGTGGAGCATCACCAGGCTGCCACACTAGGTACTATGGAGTCACAACACGCTCAGATGAGTTGTGTTAACATGGCCAACACCGATCTGCAGTTGGCCAACGAATCCCCCCAGACGAGAGTCGCTTACCTGGAGGAGTTCCCTGGGCGAGTGTTCTGTTACATGAACCTCACTTCTCTGATCACCACCATCTTAACTATGCCCTCTGGACCACCTCTCTAGATAGCTTGACTAAGAATCTAGACTTTTGATCCCTTATTTTAACGATGAGATATATTTATATATTTCGTCGTGATGTATTAATGGGACTGCAAGCACAAGACGAAGACTTATCCTCCTTTGACTATCGTGTACTCTATCAGTTAATATGGTGGTAATGGAAACTAGTATTATGATATGATTATGATTTTCATGTCTAGGATCGATGTCATTACTGTTATTGTCCTTATATCATTCGCGTATGTTGTTCCCCTCTGCTTCCTGTTTCTCGGTTGTGCTTGCACGCGTCATGTTTTGGGTATCATGGATGTATGTAGTGACAATTATTCTCGCGCATGCAATAATCCCCATTCACATATAATCTAGAATTTCCTTTATGTTGACATTAATAACTTAAAGTGAAAGTATGCCGCCTAGACGCCGAGCCATCAGAGACGCTTCACCTCCTTCGCCCTTGAGCGCTACTGAAATCGAGGAACTAATTGCTCAACGCTTTGCTGAAACCGTCGTTACTACTGCAACCCAACGTCACGCGGATGATCAGGCGCGCAGTAAGAACGAATTAACCAAGGTTAGAAAACACCAGACTACAATTTTACCAAATTGTGTTCAATGTTTTAACCTAACATTGTAAGCCCTCGTGAATGTTCATAAAAGGACTTTATGAATTAAAGCTTACACCTTTTAGAGGTTCTGTGAGTTGTTCACCCTGTCCGAAGGACCGGTTACACCGGTATAGCACCCCTGCATTCCTAATGCAACCTACACCACAATCTCGATTGTGGTAATGTCTACTATAACATCTACAAGGTTAAAAGACATGTAGCACGTGATTGCCTAAATCGCACTTGCTATGGTTGCGAGGAAATTAGCCATTACAAAGGAATGCACGAAGGCGAAGAATCAAGATGCTAACCATGCTAGAAGAAGAACTTTCGTGATCAATGCCGGAGACACCTTCGTGACCCTAACACGGCGACGAGTATGTTTCTGCTAGATAACCATTATACCTTTGTTTTACTCGGTACATATGCCGATAGAAGCCTTGTGTCTATCAATTTCAGTCAATTACTTGACGTCACCCCTATTTCCCTAGACGCTAAGTTTGCAATAAAATTAGCGAATGGAGATTTGATGGAGACCCGAGTAATCTACCCAGACTACCCGCTGACCATTATTTCAACATCGAATCAATGCCCGTTGATTTAGGAAGTTTCAATGTAGTTATTGAAATGGATTGGTTAGCAAAGAACCATGCAGAAATTGTGTGTCATGAGAAAATGGGTTGAGTGCCGATAGCAGACGGCAACACTCTGAACGTGCAAGGCGAAAAGAGTGGAGCCAAGCTAAATATCATATCTTGTATGAAGGCATAGAAATTCCTCCACAAAGGATGCCATGCCATTCTAGCTCATGTCACTAAGAAGAAACCGGAACAAAAGCGTATCAAAGACATCCTATTGTCTGCAAATACCTGAAAGTCTTTCCAGAAGACTTGCCAGGCTTACCCCCAGCACGATAGGCAGAGTCTCGCATCGACCTAACACCCAGAGCCGCCCTGTGGCCAGGTCCCCTTACCGACTGGTACCGTCTGATATGCAATAATTATCTAGCCAACTGCAAGAGTTGCTAGATAAGGGCTTTATTCATCCAAGCCACTCCCCGTGGGGTGCTCCCGTGTTATTCGTGAAGAAGAAAGATGGAACTTTTAGAATGTGTATCGACTACAGAGAGTCGAACAAACCGACTGGGAAGAACCGTTACTCGCTTCCAAGGATCGATGATTTATTTGATCAACTTCAAGGATCATGTTCTATTCAAAGGTCGATCTAAGGTCGGGGAACCATCAACTCCTAGTTAGAGATGAAGATGTGTCAAGGACAACGTTTAGAACACGCTATTGTCATTACGAGTTCCTCGTTATGCCATTTGGTTTAACTAACACACCAGCCGTATTCATTGACTTAATGAATCGCGTGTGCAAACCATACTTGGATAAATTTTCCATCATGTTCATCGACGATATTCTTATCTACTCGCGTAATAAGAAAGAACACGAAGAACATTTGAGACTCATCTTGGAACTGCTGATGAAAGAAGAGCTTTACGCGAAATTCTCCAAATGTGACTTTTGGATTCACGAAGTACACTTTCTGGGTCATGTGATCAATGACCAAGACATTCACGTTGATCCGTCTAAGATTGAAGCAATCAAAGGTTGGAGTACTTCCACGACCCCAACTGAGATTCAATAATTCTTAGGTCTCACTGGCTATTACCGCCAATTCATATAAATTTTTTTGATAGCCCAGCCATTCACCACCCTGACCTAGAAAGATAAGAAGTATATCTGGGTTGATAAAACTGAAACTGCTTTCGAGTTGTTGAAGCAAAAACTTTGCAATGCCCCAATCCTATCCTTACCAGACGGAATCGGCGATTTTGTTTTATACTGTGATGCTTCGCATCAAGGCTTGGGTTGCGTACTGATGCAGCGTGAGAAATACATCGCTTACGCCTCTCGACAACTGAAGATTCATGAGAAGAATTACACGACTCACGACTTAGAACTTAGAGCCATTGTCTTTGCCCTCAAAATCTGGAGGCACTACCTCTATAGGACTTGGTGCGTTATATTCACCGATTACAAGAGCCTCCAGCACATCCTTAACCAGAAAGAGCTAAACATGAGACAACGATGATGGTTAAACTGCTTAACGATTACGAATGTGAGATTCGTCATCACCCGAGCAAGGCTAACGTTGTAGCCGATGCATTAAGCATGAAGGAACATACCAAACCGTGTCGTGTTCAAGCATTAAGAATGACCATACACTTGAACCTCACGTCACAAGTTCGTGACGCTCAAATCGAAGCTCTTAAGCCGGAGAATCTGGAAAATGAATGCCTGCATGGCATGGAGAAACAACTGATTGAAAAGCTTGATGGAACCATGAACTTTTTGGATAAACTATGGGTACTTAGCTTTAGAGACTTAAGAAGGCTAGTGTTTGATGAAGCCCACAAATTAAGATATTCCATCCACCCAGGGATCCAACAAAATGTATCTATAAAGGAGTTATACTGATGACCAAATCAAAAGGAAAAATTCAGACCTTAAAAAGGTACGTTGCGTAATTATGGGACAGATTGTCATCACGCAAGACAAACCTAGGCAATGGTTAAGACAACCATTTTTCCACTCGCCGAGTTTCCTTATAACAATAGATATCGCTCGAATATTCAAGCCACCCCCTTTCGAAGGCTTGTATGGAAGAAAGTTTCATTCGTTCCTTCGCTGGACCGAAGCCAGTAACAGTCAACTGACTGGTCCAGAGATAGTTCATGAAACTACTAAGGAGACCTTTCAATTTCTGAACCTTCCAAAAGCCATAGGTAATCTCCAGGAGAACTACGTTAACACTCGACGCGAACCCTTAGAATCTATGCGGGGGTTCAAAACCTTATAATGGATTCTGTCTCAGACGGAGGTAACTAGGTCTGGAAAGCTAGGTATGCTTAAACCTCATCGGTCCCTTGAGATCCTGGAACGGATTGGACCAATGGCCTACACACCCATCTTGTCTAGAACCTATTGAGATCTTAGACTGCAAGACCAATAGACTGGAGCCAAACCGCATTTCCATTATTGTTATCATTAGAAATCCCGGGAATCAAGGAAGATCCCGTCCGGTAGCGAATCAATCTAACCTTTTCCATAAGCCATCTTGTCCCCGGCACATTTCATTTGCCGACAAACTGAAAAACTCAAGTATGAGCAAAGCTTAGGCTTATCATGTAAGGCAAATCACAATTTTCGGTGCACACATAATTGTAATTTGAACTGCATGAAAATCCTGGTAGAGCCCATTCATGAGAAATCCCGACTTGTCCAGAGACCTTCACACTCAAAACCTCGTTCATCCGTGTGTTAATCCTCATCCTTTTATCAGACTATTGAGATTTATCTGCCGACAATCGTCGCAAACCCTTATCCTTTAAGAAGGGTGACCGCGTCATGTTAAAAGTGTCACCTTGGAAAGGTGTCATCAGTTTCGGCAAACGAGGAAAGCTTAACCCTCGTTACATTGGTCCAATTGAAATCACTAAGACAATCAGATTGGTAGCTTACCGTCTACGCCCTCCCGTATAGCTAAGCAGTTTGCATGATGTCTTTCACCTTGTAATCGTAAAGAAATGCTTATCTGACGAAACGCTTGTCGTCCCACTTAACGAAATTTAAGTTGATAAAACGCCTCACTTGATTAAGGGACGGGTCAAGATACTTGACCAAGACCTTACGAGAACGAAGCATAGCCGCATTCCCATTATCAAAGTGTGCTGGAACTCATGACGATGTCCAAAGTACACTTAGGAGCGCGAGGACCAAATGCGTCTGAAATACCCTCGTCTTTTCGGAAACGTCACAAAAAACCAGTGATCAAGAACTGAATTTCGGGACGAAATTCTTCTAACTGAGGGAGAATATGACACCTCGTCCGAAAACCTATGTCAAACCTCCTCACGTTGACTTTTAATTAAGTATTAATGTGCATTAACCAATCTGATTATTGTTTAAACTGTTAATTACTGTGCCTGACTGTTAAATGATGACTTAAACCTAATCCCGCATTTGTACTAGAAGCGTATACCCGTAAATTTCATAGAGATTCCATGAACTAATCATGGAATTTCAGTAACAAGAAAATTAAATATAAAATGTGTTTTTATATTTTATCCGGAACTGGTGTCGTATGCTTGTATAACCGACACGGCGATCTCAATTCATTGGCAAAAGAACTACTGGGTTCTGTGAAGCATGGGGGATAAAGATGATAACCTCCACACCCGTACATCCTCAGGCTAATGTCCAAGAAAATTCTAGTAACAAGATTATCATCAATAACTTGAAGAAGAGACTGAAAGAGAAGAAGGGAAGATGGGCAGAGGAGCTCCCCTTGGCATTATGGGCATATAGAACTACCTCTAAGAATGCCACTGGCCAAACCCCTTTCTCCTTAGTCTTTGGTGCAGAAGCCGTCATCCCAACAGAGATGGTAGTCCCTACATTCAGGGTCCCTATATATATATAATGTGCTATGGATAATACTCTAATGGTTGGGGGAATGCAAGTTGTAATGTATGCAAGTAAGTTTGACAGAGCTTAGGTCATAGTCTAGACTCTAAACATGCAATCTAGTTCTATAACCTTGGCTCTGATACCACTCTGTCACACCCTGTAAAATTTTGTGTCGGGATGTGAACCAGCGTTATCACAGACAAGGTCAAGAACGTACTCTGGATGATTCAACAACTAGAGCCGTTTGGAAGTTGATAATTGTTTGGAGTAAATTGGAGTTTTCAAATCATTACGCAGCGGATTTTAAGTAATGAGTTACACAAATTGTTTTAAGTTTCACAAAACAATAGTTTTCAAAAGATTTTTGAGACATGACATCGTCAGATGTTATGCCAAGAAAATCTCCAACGGCTACAATCCTACTCCAGAATTTATTGAGAGATCCTAAATGCAACAGTCATCAAAGCAGGTCCAGATAGGTAACAGCAGAAATGTTAAGCACCTGAGAATTCACATAAGAAAACGGTCAACAAATAATTTTGTTGGTGAGTCTCACAGGTTTAAAGTAGCTAGCTTTGAAAAGTATACAAAAGTTGTTATGAAAGTTTGTTTATGCTATTCTTTGACAAAATCAGATAAGACTTGTTGAAATGTTACCATATACCCTGAATTCCGAAACTGACTGATTACCCACTCTTGGCATCTTTGTCCAGCGGATACCGCAAAAGTAAGATATAACAATTTGTACTCTTTGACTAATAAAACGGAGCCAGGACTGGAGCGACCAATCAGAGTAGGGGCGTTAACCCAATAGATCTATTCAAACGTTACCGTTTCACATGATAATTAATCGGATTCAGTTAATAGTGGGGTTTGGTTATAACATGAATAAACATGAAATAATAGATGTGGACAACTGAAAGGCACATGTAACAAATAGGTTAACAATGTCTAAATTGTCTAGCATAGTAAAAGTAAGTATGAATTCTCCCCCGAGTAATTGAAAACAGTTAAAGAGAAAAGGGGCCGTGAAGACTCACATGATTCAGTAACTGTAGTCGGAAATATGATCAACGGAAATGCAAGCCTAGATAATTATAAGACATGCAATGAGTAATTGGGTTGACAATAAATGTCACTCCAATTAGGTAGGTCAAGTCTTGACGTCAACGTAGCCTTAAGGTTAAGTGATGTGAAAATCAAAGTAAGTGTATCCGGTTAAGTATTTATTTGGAAATAATGTAAAGTATGTATTTTTAATTAAATAAAATATATAAAAATTCCCAAATAGTATTTAAAGATGGTAAATATTTATGTAAATAAATATTAAGTCAAAATGAGGGTTTTCATATGAGAAATTGGTTATTTTGACTATGTAGTTGAAAACCGGGCGATTTTACGGTAACCGCCGATTATACGATATTTATCCGTTTAAGCTAGAAATCAACCAAACATGATAAAATATGATTAGTTTCTGTCCAAAATGGGTAACTAAATATTTCAAGTGTCGGTTTGCATTAGTTTGCCGGTTTGATGTAACTAGTGTCGGTTTTGCCGTTTTGGTCCCGTTTGCCCGTTAAATGACACCGTTAGGTTCCTAAATTCACCATAAGCATTTGTAAACATGTTTTCATCATTAAAATAACCCTATGAGTTCATTTGGACCAGGTTTGAGTTTTGTTACAAAAATGGAGTTTCCGGGTTCGTCGGGTGTCGGTTTTAGTCCCGGTTTGTGCCCAAATTCAAGTAATTTATAAAGGGATCTTTTGGCTATGTCCTAGGTTCACTTTAACCATCATAACCTACTGTTAAAAAGTCTAAACTTTCTGGTCGAAACGGATCTTTGGTAAAAGGCACTTTCTAGGGTTTATAAAGTGTACTTTTGTGTGTAAAAGGTTCCTATGGTGAGTTTAAGTACAAGCAAACTTTATAAGGTCTAAGGTATCATGTCTTGGCCATATTTTAAGTTTAAAAACGTGTCATAGGCATTAAGGGGTCCAAGGTTGCAAGATCTACACATATTACATGATAAATGCAAGTTTAATGACTAAAAATGCAAACTAGGCAAATACTTGTGTAAAAGTCTAACCAAACTAAGTCTTGCACATAAAAATGTAAGTAAATACTAACATGAGTTTCTAGTGGCAAGGTCTATGGTGAAACATGAAGATGAACACAAGTAAGTAAGCTTTTAAAGTTCAAAATGGTGTTTAGACAACAATGTGAGTCAAGACTTGTAAATGGAGTGATCTAGTTATGAAAGAATACTAGTAATACTTGTTAAGACAAGATTTAACTAGAAGAAATGAAGGTGGAACCTTGTTGGAGGTTGATGATGGCCGAAAATGATGATGATGATGGAGAGTCTTGAGTGTTCTTGCTTCCTAACACCATGGAACATCATAAGAATATGTGTTTGAGTAGAAAAATCTAGAGAGAGAGTAGAGAGAGAGGGGACTTACGGTTGGGATAGAAGGAGAGGGCAAGAGAGAGTCTCTTGAGTTGTGTTTATGTCAAATGGGGGCTAGGGTTAATAAGGATGAATATATATGAGAGTGTAAGTAAATGAGGGGTGTTTGGCAATGTGTTGGGTGGGTGGCGGTTCAAAGAAGAACCGAGAGAGGGAGAGAGATCCGAGAGAGGAGAGATGGAGAGAAAGTGAGGGTGTTTGGGTGTGTTTAAAGGTGATAAAAATATAGTAAGTAGGGTGGTTAATAAAACTAAGTGTTATTGTGTGTGTAGGTATATGTTGAGCCGAAAAGAGAAAGAAAGGGGGGAGTTTGGGTCTTCGGTCTCTTGGCTCCCACACACACACATGTAGTAAAGTTTTATTTCAAGTTTGAAAGGGTTTGTATGTGTGTGTGTGCTGAATTTCGGCCAAGAGAAGCAAGGAGAAGAGGCAAAAAGGGTTGGAGGGAAAGTTTTATCCAATGTGTAATGGGTTTGGAGCTACATGGGACAACCTTAACATATGGTTGTAAAGGTGATGGTAGGGTGTAAGAGTGTTGTCTACACTTGATGGGATAAGCATCTCATGGAAGTCAAACAATGGGTAACTAAACCAACCAAGATAACTAGGAGGTGATGGTTTGGTTGGTCTCGTAACCGGCTAAGGAGGGGGACGGGTTGCGGGTTCGAAACCCGTGGGTGGCCGGGTCAAGCAAGACGAGAGGGAGGAGGGGAAAAGGTAAAGGTGACGGGTTGTTTAGACGTAAAGGAACGAGAGCAATAAATAATCAAAACGAGTCTCGAAGGTTTTATAAAATATTTATTCACGACGTTACAAAATAAACAAAAATACTTTGGTTTGCATTGAAAATACTCAAAGGTTAATATCATGAGGATATTAGTTGCATGTATATATATATAGCATGCATGTAAAAATACAAGTGTCGTGAACGTTAGTAAAGTTTAATAAATTGCTTTGGACGTAAAATATATTAAAGTTTACGTAAGGGATGGATCACAAGTCTTGGTTTGTTGTCATTGTCTAAACACGTTGTCATTTTATGTGAAATAGTTTCTGTAAGTCATAAAATGATAAAAGGTTGATAAAATGTAACTTATAGCTTAATGATTTAAATGGACGTAAAATGAAATGATAATAATGATAATCCACAAGATGATGGGATCATGTTTAACGTTTACCACATAGTTTGGTAATTTTGATAAATGGTTCGGTTAGTCGCTTTATTATTTTTGTAATTCCAGCGACCATTCCGTGCAAAGAAGTCTTCATGTTCAATTTATTGTTTACAACATGAAATAAGGCTACGTCAAGGCTATATTCCTATTGTAAATGAAAGTGATTATGCTAAATTGGCACGTTGCAAGTAAACAGTTATGTAACACGGTTAACACATAAGTATATATTATCGTTTTAAGTCCTTGGAAACTTACGGGTTGTTACACTGGTCACCAC